>BEXV01000377.1:60684-109166 GCA_003118195.1 Hemicentrotus pulcherrimus
TAGGCTTCCAAGTACCTCAAAATTCGCTTTTATTATTCATATGGCTCTTCGAAAACCTCGATCAGTAGAATTTTACTTGCTGGGAGGTTTATATCAAATGCAATTGCCATAAAAAATCCAAAATCCAATCGCGGTCACACCTGTTAGTGTGCGGTGAAGTCTAAATTTTGAATTTCTTCGCAGAAGATTAAAAACGAACGTTCTTTTTTTAAAGTGTCTTTTGTTTCTTCCGCTCACTCACCGCATCGTCCAGCATCAATCATGATATGGCCGAGTGGACAGCTGGCTTCAGAGACGTCAGTCACGTTGAGGTTTCGGCTCATCTCGTACTCGTTGCCGTCGATCTGGACGACGAAATGGTCTCTCTCGATGGCCTTCCGCAGCTTAGTGATCAGCCGTTTCATCTTGCGCTCCGACTTCTTCCGCACGCATTCCAAATCACATCGAGCTGGAAGGGCCATAAAAAGATTAACAGGTAGTTATGGGTTCTTGTATAGCGCTCATGTCTGCCAGGATGACCGTCCTGGCGCTCCACGATCATACACACGATTAATATGATAACAATCAAAGTAACAGTCATCCCGATTTTTACCTCAGTCGGACAACCAAACGATTCCCAACTCGACTTCAAACTAACCGGGTTTTCACCAATAGCTGTAGTTATTTATGTTGGCAGGTCTGTTGACGGTCTGGTGTCGTTCGTGTCAATGTGACTTGGTTGATATATAATGGCATAAGTTTACCTAAATCACCCATACCTTATAGATTTCCATTCAGACCAAAAATATACCTGAATACTATTTGCTTCTTTTCTTTGAAGTCTCTCTCTCTCTCTCTCTCTCTCTCAGAGCTGTTCGTCGCTAATACACTGTATTGTATTACCTTAGATCAACTTTGTCGCTGGATTTGTTGTTATTCCTTCTGTATCTCTGCATCTACTCCGTCCCTCTCAGGTCCGCTCTCCCGCTCCCACCCTCTCTCTCTCCCTCTCTCTCTCTCTCACACACACACACACCTAGTGAACAACATATGCCACTACGTCAACCCTCGCCCCCTGTTTTCCCCCACACCCACACCAACCAACAGTACATTCTCCTATCCTCTCTCCACCATCCCTTCTGAACTCCTAAATAAGCCTGAAGAAAGTAAAAATAGTCCTTACATGTCACTCCATTGAGTCGGGCTTTGATCACGATCTCCACATAAGCCGTGATCAATGATCCGCTTCCTGCAACGTCTGTGATCGACGATGACGACGATGACGTCAAGCGACCCGCCTGTCGTTTTCTCCTGGCAACAGGTTGTTGGTCACAGCTCAGATTGAGGAAACTCACCTCGCAATCTCGCCGACATCCTCCGGCTATAGGAGGTCAAAGGTCATAGGTTATATCAAACTAACAGAGGATGCTAGTAAACATTTCACTCATTCAACACCGTCAGGAAAATTCAGTTATACATATTTCAGTCACAACACCAGACCGATTACGAACCGACTCCAAATCGGTCTGCTGTCTTTTTCGTGAATGACATGAATATTCATAACACGTTTAAACTATTCCAGTAGGGCAGCCGAACGTGGCATAAGGGTACGTGCCCCCTCCCAATATCTGGAGCCCCTACATAATAAATTTGAATAAGTGCAAACAAATAATAATATTCTTAATCTGGAATGCTTTGTAATACATGAAAATATTAAGCTTCAATACTTCAAAAACAGCTTTATCTTCCCCCCCCCCCTCCCCCGAATCAGAACCAGTGCTTCGCAAACCGCGGACAAACTATTTATCTATAACTTCGTAGAAAAAAAAGAAAGAAACAGAACGATGGCTGATATAATTGTTATGATGACTTATCAAAACATAAAAAATACCCTTCTTCAAAAGGCAGAGATTAGAGAGACTGATTTTTTTTAATCAAACTAGAATAAAAAAAATACAAACATATATGTTTATTACTAGTTTGTAGTAATAACATATGCAATACGGTTGCATTCGGACGGAGAAAGTGCATGAATAATAAACTTATTTGAAATTGTAAAAGGCACAAGCTTTATAGTGAATATCTGAGCAGCTACTACTATTATTGATGTAGAATACAGGTGCAGGCACGTTTACGATAGCATACTTTCAAATACAAGATTCTAGTTTGGAACATCTATGTTCACCAATTTACATGCTTTGTACAATATAAGTATTATATTTCAAAGAGAAACTCCAGTACTGGTAAAATAAGAAAATTAATTTTCACAGAATCAAACGAAACTTACACTGAATGTTCAAGATTACAAATAAATAACATGTGCCAAACAATTTTGGAAGAAAATGTATACTGGATGAGTAATGAGCATAGAAAGACAAGAAAATCAAGGTAGTACCAACCCCGACACCATGTGTGTTGTCCCGTATATAGCTTTCTGTGTACAGTGCTTGTTACTTTACCAAGACTCGGTCAAATTTATTATGATTTTGATGACTCCAGACCCTTGCAGTGCACAACAAAACTTATATGCTACATGATCAACTGTTTTTGATCCTTTCCACACCTTTTCTTTCACAATGCAATCGCATTACCAGTACTAAAGTTTAGCTTTAAAAGATAGATAACAAGACATGCCTAACAGTAATGAATGAACAGAGTTTTCAAAGACACAATAGAAATATACTTAAGATAAGTTTCTTTAAAAAAAAAATAGATGCAAGCCGTATCACCGTGGCAAAAGAGTACCTTTCGGAACTAAGCCAAACCGATATTTGATAGAAAAGTTTGGTCACATTCTGTTTTCATGCAAGAGCTGACACAAAAGGTCGGGTATGATATTTCAATTTTGACATGTAGGAGTGGAGAAAGTTAGTGCAGAACTAGTGCATTGCAGCGAGTGTTATAAAGCAACATGCACATACTTATGGAGGGAGAAGTGGATATTGTAAGGAACAAAATTCTTTTACAAGGGCGCTTTTGGAGTCGATTTTCTTTTTCCCTTTTATTTCTATTTTATTCCATTAAATAATTTGATTGCATTGTTTTGGTTTGATAACTGATGTGATTGGTTTACTTACATAATTGTGGCATCACAAGAGTTCATGTTTTTAGATCGGCAAAATGTTAAAAAACGCTGATATATATTCACTCAATGTTCTCTGGCAGAAACCTTTAAAAGCGCCCTCTCTTGAAGGGGAAGGGATAAGAACGGTCCACTAGCAGGTGTAATAATAATCGGTGGGAAATCAGGTCACAAACGTTCACGTTACAGGGAAAACAATAAACATGGAACTCACGGTATGGCGTTTGACCCGACCCGACCCTGTTGACACACCACTTCCGGGGCATGGGAGGGATGTCATGTTTCATGGAACGTCTTGTATAAAGGGCGCATTAATAAGGGCTTTAATTCCTATTTAACTGTGACCATAGGTTCCCTGAAGAATGGATTTGTCTGAACTTTATCTGATCGTGGGAGCTATGGTGCAAGGCCTTTAACTTTCAACGTGCACTTTGAAAAAATTATTTTAAGAAGCATGATGCTGAGGCAAATTTCAGTGAATTGTCTTTCAACAGCGAAAAAGCTTCAAATAAAATTGGCGGTGAACCTATGAATGCATCACCAATAATGTGCCAAGCCAAGTTCATTCACGAATGTAAATGTGTGTGTGTGTGTGTTTGGTGAAGATGTGCGCATAACAAAATGTTTCGTGAATGAGTGATCCTTTGCATTCAAATTATTCCTGGTGCCGATGTATTTGTGAATGTCATAGGTAGAGAAAAAAAAGATGGAAGCGTTTTAGGTGGAGATTTGGCTGGCTGTGGTTGCGGTGCAGAAACGGCCTTTTACCGTCACTGGCGAGGGATGTAGAATTGAAGCCACGGCTCTCCCATGCCGCCGATGAGGGAGCTGGTGGGTCAGCAGGGTCAAAGGTCGACTCAGTGTTAGACTCTTCGGACAGCCCATCCGTACCTGATAACTTCTGATTGATGGTCTTGGAGAGTTGGCGTGTGACCCGCCTCTGAAGCTCACAACGGCTGGTGGAGAAGAATAAGCGTGCCTTCCGACTTACCATTGGAACATCGACAGAAGCTGTAACGGAAGAAATCATAAACGGAAAAAAAATAAATATTTCAATTATAAATATACGACGATGCCATGCAGACTGAGTTCAGAGAGTCTTGTGTTAAGTTATGGTTCATAATAGGTACCCCTCGCAGGAATCCGTTTGAAGTTGTCCAATTATAGTTACAATATTTAGAAGCTCATTAACAAATCAATGAATCATGGAATGCGTTAGAAGTATTTTAAAGTCTCACCAGAGCCTTCGATTCGAAAACTAAATATTGGTCCTAGAACTACTATCAATATAATTGTCCATGTTTGATTGGGTTTCATTAAAGATGATGGAATGGGCGAAATTGTGCCCAGTCCCCGAAGAAAGGAGTCCCTCATCTTACCAGAACAACTAGGAAGTGTATCGTTGGTGGCGCCGTGCGTCCATTCGAAATGCGTACTCTCGCCACACTGGTAGTTGAAGGTTCCCTGACCAGAAGCCGTGAAGTGCGAGTTCGACTCACACAGGAGAGAACACACCTCGTCCGTACCTTCCGTTTCGCACTGCAGGATGGCACGGGCGGGCGTCCGGAGCGGAAGACATCTTATGGCTGCTTGAGCGAGATAAAGGCAGATTGAGATACAAAAAAAGGTCACAGATATTGGAACAGAAGCGGAAGGTACAAACAGGCAGTAGTCCAACCGAAATACAGACTAGGAGAAGATTTTAATTCTACAAGGCGCCATAGCTCATTCGACATCTTAAAGAAATTATGAAGAAATGCGAGTCCCATTATCCGTATATGAGATGGTCAGCTCTCGCAACAAAATGTTAAATCATTACATATCGTATAATTCCTATCTACTAAACCCTAGATACCTAAAAGAACAAAATCAAACAGGAATAGATGGCTCAGTCAGTAGAGCGTCCGCCCCACAACCGGGAGGTCGTGGGTTCGAACCCCGGCTGCGTCAGTACAAAAGACGTTAAAAGATGGGAGTTGTTGCTACCTTGTTTGGCGTTCAAAAATAAGGGATAGAGCAACGTCGATCTGGAGCTGCACAGTGGCTGCCGGGCTCACGATAAATTGGGCAAAAAGAATTTCCGTTTCGGTGTAATAAAATTTTGGAGTGGACTAATAGGCTATTATTATTATTATTTATTATTTCAGTAATTCTGTACTTAAGGTATAACAAACAAAGCATAAAAGTCTAAATCAATTCTTTGTTTACTGTTTCCCAGTAACATAAAATCAATGGTTTAATGTCACTGCTACTTTTACTTTAGCACTTTCTTAACTAGCAAATATCACAGTATCCCATGCACTTTGGCCAAACAGGATCAGAAGAACAAAAGGAGAGGGCAAGCGATACCTATGCAATCCTTTTTGTTTGGATGGAGCTTGAAACCTTCTCTGCAGTAGCATTCATAACTTCCTTGTGTATTATGGCAGCCATGTTGGCATCCCCCGTCGTTGATGGAGCATTCGTCAACGTCTACAAGAAAAGGTAAATAAAAATAGAGTTAGGAATATTTTTTTTTGAAACTTTAACGAAATATGAATAATAAACGCCCGAGCACGACGATTTACATTGACTCTCATCGTGGCTATAAACTATTCATTTACCTTTGAGTAGGACGTGTGGTTCCGATTTTTCACCTCAAACAGAGTATTAATAGCACCCCTGAGGTTGCAATCAGTTATGTCCATCTCAGATCAAGACGCAAACAATATGCAGAAACGAAAACATTTGGCGAAAGAGAGTAACAGCCTTGTGTCCGAAAACATTAAAACTAAAATAAACAAGGAATAGATAAAGAATGTTTGTGCAACTCCTAGACCGTGTTTTCAAAAAGAAATGCAAAATTACTATGAAAAATTTGCTATCAACAAATCAAATGACATGATTTCAATAGCTTATAACAGTTATTGATAACCAGTTTTGTAAAACAGGGCATTAGTGTGTAGCCATCATCATGTTTATTGTTCGCTGAACACTTTGACAGGGATTCGTTTGAATGTTATGAATCGAGTGGCTTAACGTGAAATAAATATAATATCGTGTGTAACTGGCGTATGGGGTGTATTTCGTCGGGTCGATGCTGGCATGGATTAGAGGGTGAACAGTCAAAGAGTAATAACTAAAGGGCCACCATGACGTGGATACTAACCTCCACAATGCGTTATTCCATAGGCTTGGAATCCAGCATCGCAAAGACATCTGAAGCTCCCTGGTAGGTTTACGCATGCATGATCACAGGTATCATTCATCGCACAATCATTTACATCTAGAAGATACGTCAGAGAAAAAGAAATTAATTATTCATTACGGCAAGGAACAAACATTTATATGTATTTGAAAGAAGTCATCCTTGACTCGATTTGATTGATTTCTTCTTCATTCTAAATAAATATGAACAATTTTCAGTAACATAACAAAAATAAATACTAAAATGTACTTTCTGACAATGAATCACATACAGGGAAATATACATAACAATTATTATAAAAGTATTTTTATCTGCAAAGTATTAAATTTCCTCGAGCTTTAAAAGATTATTAAGAAAAGAAGGACTGCCACTGTTAGCAATATGCTTGAAAATATCCATGACACAAATATGAATATCGTATAAATACACTGATAAATTAAGTTTCCTGGAGCTTTTAAAATGCATTTGTGATCAAATGTTATTCAGCAGACACTCGTTCATCTTTACAAAGTCCACCAGGGAAAATGTAAAAAATTATTATGAAAATGAAAAAAACCTTCGAAATGGCCTACATGGGACTCTCCTCTTAGGGACTGCAGGTGTGACCAATTTGCAACAAGTACTTGTTTATATTTGGAGAGGCAATTCTTCGCAACTGCGCAGCTACTAGTACATAAACAAAAACTAACAGTCATGTTGTAGTAGGGTCCATGATTTGACTTTACCTTCACATGTGTGTCCTTCTGATGTCAGCTTGTACCCTCTGGGGCAGGTACATTCGTAGGTTCCTAATCGATTCGTACACATATGAGAGCAACCGCCATTATCCACTATGCACTCGTCTCGATCTGAAAGAAATAGTTCCGATTTAAGAAAAATTGACATTTGTCTTGATCTAAAAACAAATAAACGATTTCAGATAAGACTCACCGAAATGCGTATCGATCTAAAGGAAATGAAACTTTCGGATTGAAGAACTGTGGAGATTCGTTTCGAACAGTAGCGAGGTATACTTTTAATGGGATGAACTCCAGAAAGGTATTATCACAGTGGACTGTGCACTACTGTGGTGAGGTATACTTTAAAAAGGGTTGAACTGAACTGTAGCGAGGTATACTTTTAATGGGATGAACTCCAGAAAGGTATTATCACAGTGGACTGTGCACTACTGTGGTGAGGTATACTTTAAAAAGGGTTGAACTCTGGAAAGGCGTACTCACAATGGACTGTGAACTGTGGTAAGGTAGAATTAAAAAAGCTGAAACTCCGTGAGGGCGTACTCACATTGGCCTGTAAACTGTTGCAAAGTATACTACTTGCAGTAATTTGAAACCGGCAAGGCATATTAAAAGTGGATGGCCGGACACGATGGGGGACAATGGTATTTGAGGCATACTCACAGTCAAAGGCAGCGAGTTTTACTACTCACAGTGGACTAGCTATGTACTGTGATGAGGGAATCATAGTTCAATGGAAACTGTGGCGAAGCGTACTAACCATTGCATGTCCGCCCATCTGCCAGCAGATCGAACCCTTCCGGACAGCTACATTGCACACCTGTAGGAGTGTCCTCGCACTCTCGGTCGCACCCACCGTTGTTCAGCCCACACGTCTCTGCGAACAAAATGGCAATTAATGAGACGTAGCTGGAGACATTCCCCAGTCTGAGGCACTATTTTTCAAGCGATGGCAATCAAGAGGTAAATATTTTCTTGCCAATAAAAATCCTTCAACTGTTTTAAACTTAAATGCATTCATCATTCGATTATAAATCGATGTTTCACCGCCGTTACCTTACTCTACCCATAACCCTTTTTGGATAGAATTTATTTTGGTAGCTAAATTGATCACAAGTTGTTCTTCAAAATTGGTAAACAAATTTTATTACGTTTATTGCAATTTTGTTAAAATGAAATAAGATGCCTGTGAAAAGAATAAACATGGGCAATATTTTCGAAACTGTGAATCCATTGCCAATTTTCATCGAAAATCAAAGATTTTGAGTCTTTCAACGTATTGCAATGTGATTATTTTTCAAGTTTAGATGAAAAACGAAAAAGAAGTGTAGTCATGAAACAACAGTGAATTCAGTGTGCGCAGAAAATGTTTGCCTTTTCCATTTTCTACTCAGGCATCTGAAATATTTGGGGGGGCTCTGAATCAACACTTATTGAGTCAAAAAACAAAATGAGGAACGATTGCCAACAAAATAATTAAAGACATTTCGAGAGTAATCGTTGTTCTCGTTTGTTCTGTGTTTGAAAAATTGCATTACTGAATTTGGTTCATTATGAAATAATGACAGATTATTTCTTGCTTGCAAGAAAGCATGTTGACAGAGGAAATGATCATTCAGTAAACACAAACGTAAAACATATATTAACTACGACCATGCATTATTCTATGACCAAATATAAGTTAAAGACTCACATGTGAATTATATATTTGAATAACTTTTTTCATCCAAAACATCTTCCTTGTTTCTTCTGAAATTATCAAGAAGTTTCAAAAGTTATATTTTACGAGAAGCCAAAACTAATGAATGACATTTAAAAAAACTCTAGCTGTAAAGGGCTATCAATACCCCACTCTAAGGCCCGTATTCTAATAACATTTAAACCCGACGACGGTGGGCTTAAGCTATTGTTCAACATCGGGTTCAACCATTTAAGTAAGCCTGATGTTTAAGTTTCCCTTCCGTTAAACGCGATTCCAGACCTGGCGTCGGGTTTAAATGAACTACCGGAATACGGACGCAAGAGTACGAAAAGGCAAAGATAACATAATGATACAAGTTAAACCACTTAACACTGAACATCAACAAATATCAATGTGTCAAAGCAAAGTTCTACACATTTAAGCTCTCGTACCTATCCCTGATAATGATGCCCCATTGTGCCTCGGACCGAGAACCTCATCTGCGCGAAGCGCTGAAAAAGACCGGTTTTTAGTCACGTCATTTGCATATGAAAGTTTAGCTCTTATCCAACCCACAACACAAAATCCCGACGCACAGGCTCTCTATTTTTATGATCGCGCTACCTGAAATTGTATTTCTTGAATGGCTTTCTTGCGCATGTACCATAATGATTCGCCCAACTTGGCCTGTTTTGGAGGGTTTTGGCAGGGTTGAACGACTTTAGTCATAGGTTAGGAATGCAGATGCATCTGGCGTCGATATTTTGTGCAATGGGGTTGGATGAATTTACAAAATATGTATGAAAACAGAACATTCCAAAATCAAGGCAAATGTTTATCAGGAAATTTTTTTTGTAGACATAAAGTTTTGAACATTTCAACAAGAACACCTTTTGTTCCATACTTTTCAGAAGCATTTGGAATGTTCTTATAAGTGAAAATGGAATGAATTTCATATGCATAATGTCACATGATTTTCAAATCAATATTTCCACGTGACTTCCACATGACTGCCGCGTGGAAATCACGTGAAAAATCATGTGACAATCGCGTGATATGTACCTGAAGTGGAGGAATAGTCGTCCGGATCGTCGTACGCCTCTCCATGCGATAGCATTAGGTTGAGAAAGATACGAGAAAGTGTCGGTAAACATCTTCATCATGGACGTTGTTTGGAATTTGACGAATCAGAAAGAGTTACGTCATGGATGCGCGCGCATCTGAAAGTTAAACCTCCGCTATCCAACTAGGCAAACATATCCTTTTGCAAATACCATTTTATCTTAGCTGAATTTGAAACGACACTTCATATCTATATGACTATTTTTTATCATTTTCAAAATTGGTAAGAATTGTTTTCCCATCCCACACTTACTGTAGTCATTACCAACTATAATACGTAAATAAACATAAAATTACAGGTTATTTACTACGGGGCTCTATCAAATATTCATCATTAAAGTATCGTCTATCTACTGAAGCAAACTAATCTATGTCGGATGCGACAAAAAAAAGCAAATAATAACTAGCAATGGGAGATTTTTAACTTTGCAGATGCACGCACATCCAACATGGATCTACGTCTTACAGATACGAAGCAAAACTTGATAAATTTTGGTGTTAGTTTTTATCTCAAATAAAACAGAAAGTCTGCATTCATACATTCCGAAATAGAAAGGTACAATTTCTGATCAATCTTCATATTTCAGACATTCGGAAAAGAGTAATGCATATTTTCTCAGTGATGTCCGTGATCTTATAAACAAATTTGACATTTTTTTGTACATCTTTAAGAACTTGTTTGCGATTTAAATCATCATGAAAATGGTTGAAATGATGCCACTGTACATTAATCATGCATTAGACTAAGGTTAGTGGCTATATATGCAATGACTGGCAAGCAGATAGACTTTGGAAAAGTAGGATGGCCATCAGATTTCGTGAGATTGGTTTTACAAATTAGAATTCAAACAGAACAGTTGTTAAAACCGTTCAATAAGCCTTTCGATATAATATTAGGCTTTCCTAGGATTGTGTCCATAGCCTACAAATATGCTGAATCGTAATCGATGAGAAGGGTTATGTAATGGAGACTTATATGATGGGGAGAATAATGTACTGCAAACATAAATGGTGTGAATAGCTTAAATGAGTGAATAGATGAGTTAGTTTTCCTATTGAAAAGATCGCTTGAATAAATGATTTATTGAATGATTGGTGTGAACGAATATTAAGTTGAACAGAATGTGTTTATGACATTTCCTTAAAAAATGGATGGCGACAATACGTTTCTCTAGATCAGATGATAAGGGCTTTGTTCAAAGAAACCAGTAAAACAAGATCGCAACTATTTTCGAAAAAACCCTCAAGGCAATTTTACTACCCTGTTGTACATGTATACCCAACAAAAATCATGTTAGGATTACGTAATACGTCATTGCCAAGTTCACACATTTTAATACATGACATACATGACGTACAAGGCTATTGATTTTGTTTTCTTCGAAAGGCATTGTTTAACAATATTTTTTAGTTTTACAAATCTGGAATGCATGGACCTAGTGTTATCAGTGTCTGCGACATGGTGTAATGTTAAAAAAAGCTCTGAAAGCCCTCTAAAACGTGCGTTTCAAAATGATCATAAAGTGTTCAAAGAAGTAAAAATCTTTGAGTGACCGGTTTGACCATATTCATTTTCCCGAATAGACTGTAATGTTAAAAAAAAACCTTAGGAAAACGGTTTTTGAAATTTCGATTTCGATAATAAATATCTTGATAATCAAACATACGATTGGCTTGTAAATGTCATGGGATTCATTTCTGACCAAAAAAACCCAGGATTTTGTTTAGAATCAGAGGCAAAGTTACCTAATACCTTTAAGTAGTTAGTTAAGTTAAGCTGATGGTGTGAATGGGTTATTCCATTGAATAGATGATGGGAATAGGATCGGCATTCAACAGGGGTGTGAATGAAGAACTAATGAGGGCCTGGGCCTACCTACACACGTTCTCCCATCAGTGTGGAGGTTGTACTTTTCATGGCAGCTACATAGGGGACCAATGGGTGAATCTGTACACACGTGCTGACATCCACCATTACCTAATAAACACGTGGCTGAAAAGATATACCATAAAGACTTAATATCACAATCATGTCGTCCTCATGCAGAAGTTACAACATTATTATATCTGTTAAATAACAAGTGTTAAGATATACATCACAGAGAATGAACTTAACTTTCATGAACGACTGGTGTTACATTATGCGCAAATCCTTCAACAACTTCAGGAAAGACCATGATTAAGAAAAGTAATAATTACCAAAATTGTTTTTCTGGGAAAAGAAAATTTATATAATTTCTTGTAGGTCACGCTTCAATTAATTCCAAATACACTGGTAAGGTTTATATTTGAACATGTGTAGTGTAGTCCTATTAAGGAATGTTGGCTTGAATGTAAAAGGGATCGATAAGTCAACTGAGAAGAAGCGGTATTCTTTCTTGATGATTCGTCCTACCAATGAGCAAACCCTTACCTTCAAAGAAGATGTAATTCCCAATGTAACAGGAACTGTTGCCACATGTGGGAAAGTACTTTTTTTCGGAAAAAGTCGAAGTGGTCAGACATGTGTAGTGTACCTCATGCAAACATAAAAGTCGAGAACTGGCTGAGGTAGAAATATATTGTGAACTACCCATTCGTTTATTTGTCGTTTTCATGGATGTTAGAAAAATATAGTGGTAGCAACTCTTGTGAATTTTCTCAATCGTTGACAACTTGACATAATTTACCTGTCATCCTTGATGAAAATATTATAGTACCAACTCTTAATTACTTACGTATACAATTCTTGCTGCCGGATAGAAGATAGCCAGGTCTACATTGACAGATAGACTGACCATTGGCTACATCGACGCAATAGTGGGCACAATCTAGGTCCGGATTTAAACAGCCAGCATCGTCTAGAAAACACACACGTACAATGAAGATGATTTAAATATAACAGAACTTCCTTCGTTTCGATGAGTAACCTCATAAATCTTACACCAATCATGGGGGTGTTTCACGAAGATTCTAAGTTGAACTTATCTCTAAGTTGGACTTAACAATATAGTGAAAGTCGTTAGCATCTATGAAAATACAAGGTAAAAGTTATTTTAAAAGGCATAAAATGTTGATTCAAATCAATCATATTTTTTATCCAGGTAATTTCATGTTCTTGATGTGGAATTTATGAAAAATCTAAAATACTTGAATTTTCACTTTTGAATATATTTCATTTTAAGGCTACAAATGGCTCTCTATAATGTTCAAGTCCAACTTATAGTTAAGTTCAGCTTAGTTTCTTTGTGAAACACCCCCAGCTAGTATAAATAATTAACCCACATAGATGTCTCGTTGATGAAAAGGAGAGTTTCTATTTTATTTCATTTTTTAATCATCTTTAAATCATTCAGTGATTATTGTTAGATTAATTCCTTTCTTCTGTTTTCAGTCCCCATGAAAGACATAAAACACGTGTTTATAAAACAATTGATATTCCCCTCAAATAGAGTGAAGAAAGTTATGCTTATGTCTATTTGGACATGTAAAAGTGACGGAATCAAACTACGGGAGATGATCATGTGAGATCACGGGTAATTATTTCTCCCTGTGAATTGTTATTCGTGAAAACCTTGCGGAACAACAATAAAGAATAAATCATTAGTTTAAATATTGGTATTACGTTTATCCGTCTTGAATACTCACTTGAACAAGTTCTTCCGTCTTCATTTAAATACATTCCTTTTGGACATGCGCACTCGTAGCTGCCTATTGTGTTTATACATTCATGTTGACAACGATGCTCGCCAGATGCACATTCGTCTTTATCTGAAATTTGCAACATATACAGCTGTATAAAAATACATTATCACAAACTATCGATTTAAAATGTAACAAAAAAGTATAAGCGAAGTGATTTAAAAGGGAGGGGGAGAAAATAACGTGGACAAATATAGCAATAGAAGACAAAAATGTGTTACAAAAGTCATGTAATTGGTGTTGTGCATACTTAGATTTCCTGGAGATAATTTTTATTCCGTTGACCCACACAAACACGAAACACACACACAAACACAAAACATAAACACACAAACACCTACGTAAGCAATCTTTTCCTTCGCTGTGTAAGGTAAACCCGAAATAGCACCCACACTGGTAACTTCCTAAAAAATTGATACAACACGCACACACAAACACACCCACACACACAAAACTAACACACAAACACTTACCTAAGCAATCTTTTCCTTCGCTGTTTAATTTAAACCCGAAATAGCACCCACACTGCTAACTTCCTAATATATTGATACAACACGCACACACAAACACACCCACACACACAAAACTAACACACAAACACTTACCTAAGCAATCTTTTCCTTCGCTGTGTAAGGTAAACCCGAAATAGCACCCACACTGCTAACTTCCTAATATATTGATACAACACGCACACACAAACGCACCCACACACACAAGACTAACACACAAACACTTACCTAAGCAATCTTTTCCTTCGCTGTGTAAGGTAAACCCGAAATAGCACCCACACTGGTAACTTCCTAATGTATTGATACAAGTGTGTACACAGCCCCCGCTTTTTACTTGACATTCGTCTACATCTGTAGGAATAATAATATCATAAAGGAATATTATACAATCATAAAGTATTATTACATAATAATAATTATATATTATTATTTTACACAGTCATATCATTTTACACAGTCATATCATAAAGTAATTGTATACCATTAATATTTGAAAGCCTTTCTTCGGAGTCACCATGGAGGACCAGGCAGAGGCTGGCGTTCAGGATCCCCTTTTCATTCACATGTAGCACGTTTATAATATACTTCATCACACTTTTTCTGTCATACTTATCATACATTAGTTAGATTAGACTTTGTTGTAATTCAATACTTTGGTATAAGTTTAGGGTATAAGTTTAGGGAATTGTCGAGTGTATACCAGTTCATCAAAATGAACCAATACACCTTTGTTACATAAAGTCATAATAATTAATGTCACATTCTACAATGTGAAAAAAAAAGAATTACTGAAATTTTTCAAGGATACATGAAATATTATTTATCATTTCACCACAACATAAATATTCTGTAATTGTATTTCAATTAAATAAACAATTGAAAATGAAGTCATGATTCATAGTGAAGTTCTGAAGGTTAGTATGACAGCATGTAAAACTAACACAGTAACATTCATGAATACGTCATGTATGATGAAGAGGAGAAAGGAACTCTGTTTCATATGGTAAATATTTTTAATTATGAGAGAAAAGGAATAAAGAGCAACATAATTAAAGTGACAAAAGTTTCCTGTGAGCTGCTGGGGCGTCGCAAGTCGGGTTGTTTTCTTTAGCAGTGCGCGTGAGAAACCAAACAGCTATTGTCCGCTGCAAAGAACACAAGTGGTTTTGATAATTTCCCAATGTCAAAATGGCAAACGCGATATCAAGTTAACATGTTGATTCACGTATCTTCAGATGGGGTGTCGAACCCTAGACCTATGTTTATGGTGCTTCACGCAACTTACCTCTACATGTGATTCCTTGCCGGTTGTAGCCGTGAATACACGAGCACCTGAAGGACTTTCTGGTTTGCGTACAGACCTCGTTCTCTCTACAATTATGTCTCCCATCATTACACTGGTTAATCTCGGTGTTGCCTGAAAAGAGGTACACCTCTATCGTTCACAGCCATATTTAGATAACATCATTATGCTTCAGGGGTACAACCAACATTACTTTCTATACTCGAATAAAATCCTTCGATGCCGCATTCTATTATTCAAGCGGTTGTTTTTAAAAGGGATTTCAGGATCATTTTTTGCAAATGAAATAAATATGTTCTTGAAGGAAATAAAGACCACAAATTAATTGACGTTTAGCCTCGTTTTTGCAATATACAATGAAATACTTCTTTTTTACTGGTGCTTATTGTTTGTGTTCATCAACACTCGTGGCATCCCAGCGGATGCACTCCTACATTACAAACTGTTATCATATTTTATTATAAAGTCTAACTTACTGAGACGCTTCTCTGTCATGTCTGTTCATATTTGAATGGTCAGCAAAACGAAAAGTGCACACTTTGGTCTATTTATTGGTATGACTTGAAAGCGTTCAATCATATCGGTCTACATTAATTGCCAATGCTTAAGTTATGATTACAACGACAACACGATTGACCGATGAGCGAAGATATATTTCGATGAATAATTGTCTAGGTTGGCTGCTAGCTTATTTCATAGAATAGTAAAAAGAAGGAAAAATTATTTGATTTTATTTATATTATTCGGAAACGTAGTATCATTATTTTTTTTTTCAAATAGTTTATGCCGTTTATTATTTGCTTGATTTGATAGACCATTCGTTAACCTACAAGTAATTACGATCACACTTTTCAGTACACATAGCAAGGTCTAGGACAACGAGCCATGCATTTCCTGGAGGATCAAGACTGAACTGACGTGACCCATTAAACGGGGATAACCTGGCCGTCACGTTTGGCAAACCACACGTGTCAACTCAGTGGCATCATGGCTAACCTTCCCTGCAGGGGGTTCACGTATCCCGCCAGGTCGATCAATGAGATATGTCAAGAGCAATTTCGATTATCATTTTGCGGTAGTTATGGAATTTCCTTCCATATACCCTGGTACCGGTGTGTTGGCTCAGTCAGTAGAGCGTCAGCCTCACAACCGGGAGGTCGTGGGTTCGAACCTCGGCCGCGTCATACCAAAAGACGCTATAACTGACGTGACATCTAAAAGACGGGAGTTGCTGCTACCTTGTTTGGCATTCAACAATAAGGGAAAGAGCAGTGTCGATATGGCGCTGCTCAGTGGCTGACGGGCTCACGATCAATTGGGCAAAAAGAATTTATATTTTCGGTTTAACTTGATAAAATTTGGAGTGGACTTTAAAAGATTATTATTAGTAGAAGTAGTAGTAAAATCGCCAAATCGACTCCATGCCGGCTTCACATTGACAGATTCTTGGCGTTTGGTGGTATCGTGATCTTTTGCTCGGTCTGTTATTGCCTATGGTTCGGTCTGGTGTGACTCAGGTAACAACTACGGATTATGTGTTTCCCAGTATAGCTATTCAGGACAGGACTTTCCTATGGAAAATTCTAACATACCATCATGACATAAGGTACTATCTTACCATATCGCCAAAAGCTTGAAAGATAGGTATAGGAAATGTATATACATGTAGCTGTTTTATTTGTTTCGATTTCAGCATGTGCACTTGCACTGTCAGTATCGCAAGCAAGAATGAAATATGACGATATACCGGTATGTTAATATTGAAAACGAACCTAAATGGTGCTATCAGAATGGTTGATGTAAGTCTCCTGGAAAATAACATAGCCCTTTATTCTTTGATTTTTGTTCCTGCGAGTATACATTTTACTGTTGGTTTTAATGCGAATAAAATCTAGATTCAATTTTCTGCCTACCTCTAGCTCTCTCTCACACACACACACACACACACACAAACTCGTACTAAACGCACCTCTACTTGCACGCACACCAACATAAAAGTAGATTACTTTTGATTCCTGTCTCTCATTTCCGCTCTTTAATTGACTTCATGTTGAAGTTCTAATTATATTCTAATGTAGCAGTCCTAAATATCGGGTTAAGATTAAAGTTTTAGGTCAAACTTGTCCTTCTCAAGTCAAAATAGTATACATTAAACCAACAGGAAAAACAGTCCAAAATCCAACCATGCGATTCTCTAATCGGGAGACATCTTTACTGCATGATGAATTATTTTTTATTTAAGCATCAGTACACAAATAAAAAGAGAATGAGCAGTGGCGGAATGATTATATTGTTTCCCAGAGGAATGTACCCGGCGCTTCCTCTTCCGGTATTAATAGTATTCACTAACACCTCGCCAGACGAAGCATCGACTGCCCGCCAAATGACTCTTTACATCGTCATCGGAGTTGCGTGAAAACGGGGTTTTATCATACCATGTGGAATAATGAAAACTCTTTGAAAGTTTGGTCTACATACTGGATACACCTCAGGAAAGAAAAACACATATTTCACAAGTTTTTGCCAAAATGTAACATAAAATATGATATTTACGTAGCTGTGGGCAAGGTATCTAGAAGGCTCACTAATCAGCCATTCAAATTGAACATCAAATGGCCCAAAACTATAGTATAATCGCGTTACGCACCTTTCGTGCACGATTTTTAAAGAGTGAGGCTGACTACTTGTTAAGCCTTAAGAATAAAGTCTGTACAAGCCCAGTTATCCTTCCCGCGTATTTGTAAGCCATAGCTTCATGTTAATACTGTATTTAATGTCTGAAAATAAAGGCTCCTTTTACAATCATACCGCATAACATACTCTAATTCAGCAAATTCTTTGAGAAATCAGAAAATTTTCTCTCGCAATAAATTTTCTACTAAAAAAACTGTACGTATTCCAATTTTTTTTCTCATTCGCCAATTCAATATAGCTAAGGATAAAATCGAGTAAATACAATGGACGCCCTTTTGTTTTTAATACACCGAAAGCACTGTAATTTGTTTATTAACATAATTCCATATTCAATGATCATGTTATTTTCATCCTCGAATACGCTTCACCCCTCGTAGAAATAGATCAGGCCCGAGGCTATACATATTTTGTTTAACCTAATACTAAGACATTCATAGAATTATAATTTCGGAAGTCCCGATTCCAAGTGTTGCATCATCATGATCATGCCCCTTATTAACAAGTGACGCTTATGGGTAAAGGATGTTTTCTTTTATTCAGAGTATAATTCCTCTGGCTAAAGTAACGTACTTCATTCATTCTGAACAATTCATCTACATCTACTGCCGATCTGATTCAACTATTGATAAAAGGGGGACGCAACGGCTTCAAATGGATGTTACCTGGAGCTATATGCACCGTAACACGAAACGAATGTGCAATGAGAAGCACCGAAGTGTAGCTTAATAAAATATTGTGATGACAATTAACCTTGGACCTCGAAGACAGTAAGGAATAATTTAAAAAGATTTCAAAGACTATCAAGAAATCAATTTAAGGTCATGTTTTGTTTTGCCTGGAGAAACCAAGATTAATCAAATCGCATCAGATTGTTTATTCTATATGTAAAACAACAGTAAAACAACACATACATGTACAAAATGACATTACAAATTATCACTTTTTTAATAAAATCGGTGGGATCCTTAAAAGCACTAATGGTTTAATAGAAATGAACTTTTAACAGATAAATAAAATCGAAACGAGAAGTTTTAGCAAATTATGATTAAAAATAGAAAAGTTATATTTCTTATAGTTGCGACCAATCAAACGCAAATTGCCAACTCTGTGACATATCCTGCTCCCCTTCCATTCGCTCTGTACATAAAATGTCATAACATTTAATTTTCATCTTTATTGCAGAAGGAATAGTTTTTGTCCATACAAGGGTTGTATAGAAACATATTTGCAAGAATCATATTTAGGGCTCTTGTATGAATGTAATTTCTAGAGGGAAACTTACAAAACGTATTTATTGCCAATTTGCCAATGAGTGTTTAATTAATCGCAAATTCAAAAATTCATAACTTTCATTTTTGTAATCACAATTTGCTCACACTTTCACTGACAGGTTCCTATTATTTTCCTGCTTCTATTAAAACCACCTTAATATCATGGCAGACTTCCCCTAAATGTACTATGTCCCATTTGCAGGCCAAACAAAATGAAAAGAGTAAATTCCAACAGCATTTGAAAGATAATACTAATTAAGAACTTCCCTGAAAAGGTGGGAGGGTTTGAAAATGTCTTTAAGTGGGAAAATAACCACTATTGTTTGTCGAATCGTCTTAAGAGCTATAGCGCCAGTAAGTAATAGTCTGATTTTCAGACCATTGTACAGAATGGTCGTACTTGTTATGCTGCGCAAAGATTCAATCAGTTTAATTTTGGCCATTACAAGAAGTGGGTTATTGATGTAGATAAATGCTCATGTACCCTTTATAGCTTATGTTAAGTATGATATTACCAAAGAAGAAAAAGCCAATCAGTCGCCCAATAGTGTCGGACAATGAAGTCTAGCAAGTAAATTGGTTTCTTTGCATAATTTGAATATTAGGACACTGCTAACGTTTACATTTCACAGATAGGACATACATGACATATCCATAATTCCTGCAAAGTTCTACAGAATTTGATGTTGGCTGCAAAAGGGACAAATTTCAACAACAAAAAAAAAAAATCATCAGGATACGAGGGTATATGGGTAACAACCTGCTGCCACCATTAAAACATATTTTAGAAAAAAATCCTTTCACTCCGTCTTTGTCAAAAATGACGAGATAGCATGGCTTCTGAAGAACCTTCTTGAATTGGAAAATTTGAACGATTTAATAATTTCCTCGTATCAATGCGTGTGTGTGCGTGTGACTTGGTGTGTGTGTGTGTGTGTGTATAGTCAACTTAATTATTCATATTCCAAGTTTTCAAATTTGTAGAGTATTTGAGAAACTTATTTTTCCCACTTTAGGTTTCTTGAGAATGTGACATATTCAAAGCTTTTATCTAAAAGTATTTTATATATCCTAATTCAACTAGTCCACCATCAAATCTTGAGTTATCAAAAAAGAAAACAAAATCCAATTAAGGGATAATTAATAAAATAATTGTTAGAAAATATACCAAAATGGCCAATTAATAGATAAAATGGGACTGCTGTACATTAAAGTATTCTTATAAGGGGTTCATAAACTACTCATCTTGGATACAGGAAGAGAATAGCCAACAACCTCCTGTTACCATTTTTTTTTTTAATTCCTCACTCTGTCCTTGACATATATGACAAGATGAGATTGTTCCTGAAGAACCTTTTTTAAATGGAAACATTTCATGATCTAATGATTTCCTAGCACCAACAGTGCATATAAATAGATGCCGGTGTCCCAAAGGCGCGGAAGAAGCTTCCTTGCACGTCGTGTGAACTCCGTTGAACTTCGGTACATGAGACTAGGCGACGGACAGACGGCGAGCTCTCTAGCAATGTCTTACTCAAGTGACAAAGAGTTGCATATTAATAGGCTTGAGTAGTGGAAGTCGGTTGTTGCACGAGAAAGAGGGGTGAAGAGAGCTTGTGCGACCTCATTAAACGCCGGTGTATACGATCAGCTGAAACAGGCTTTCGCCGGGGTATCACGTGGTCCATTCCGAGCGCATGACTAGTCTGTAGGCTCAGACTCTAATTTCACATTTAAACACAATTTAATGAAGTCTTGAGCTGAGCCTGCCTTTGTCTGTCTCTGGCTGTGCAATGAACAGCTAACGTAGGGAGCCTATTGAGTGCAGCAGACCGTGCAGTCTACACAGTCTCGTATTTCAGACACGTTGTCATGCAATACGACTGGCAAGGCTGTTTGCCTGAAAACTAGCAGCGGACATGATAAGATAGGAGAAGCGACGATAGCGAGATCGCGATAATGTTCGGGCAATTCAACTCCGCAAGCTGAGGGGCGATTATTTGACACAGAAACTTGACAGTGAAGGTTCAAACACCGCTTTCGGTGTCAATAGAATCGCTCTCATGACTATTGACCGACGGGAAAGGCTCAGTAGTTAGACATCTGGCTAAAGCTTGTCTACAGGACGCCAACCGAGTTTCATCGAGCCCTTGAAAGCAACATGGCGGTCGTGATAAAAGCAAAGAGTAATATAGACAGTAATCAACCACTGCGGACATTCACTCTGGAATCTAGAACATGTACCTTTTGTCTTTCTTTGTCTGCAGCATCCAATCGTTTAAACTACATAGCCAAATCAGCTGCCATCAAAGGGGCTCAAACAACACTTGAAGTGAAATTTCCTAGTAGTAATACCTCGTACATTCGTTCGGTCATGCAACCTAGAAGAGATACGATCGATTTTGAAAGCATGTTTTCTTAAGTCTTTTGACATTGGCACTGGTAGGACATGACCTGTCTGTACCGATTCTTAAGATGGCGTTGAACTCCAGCAGTTCTTCTGAATTGTCTTTCTTTTGCTCGGTTGGGTGCTCTGGGATTTCACAGAACTTTTAAAAAATGCAGAAGAAGATTAGAAATCTTATCCATCATTTAAACTTTTTGTCCCACTTACACATTTTGACAAAGCGTACGCAGAAGAATCTAAAATGCTTGTCAGGAACTTGATTTTTGTTTAAATATCAAGGTGTTACTACTACGAATAATGGCAAAGAAAATAGATTTTGCTTGAGACGCTGTTACCCACTTTTAGAAGGGTTTTAATTTCAGTCAGGGCTTCGAAAATCCGTGATAAGAAAAAGTATTCGATACACCAAATTACTAGCAGGGTATAAGTTGTCTTTTCGTAATGGTGTTCAATGATGTCTGGGCATCAGCGTGACATCCGATTCCATTACAAAAAGGGACGATTAAATCACAATACTGTTCATTTGTCTCTGAATCCAGTTTCTCTCCGAAAATGCAAGAACACCTTTCTGCCAAGGACTATAAATTCCGTAAAAGGGCAGTTCGGTTACAAGCCAACTTTTAAAACAAGGAATTTGGTCCTCCCAACCAGTTCCACCATCAGAACTCAAGACTCTACTTAAAGAGAGGGTTGAGTTCTGGGGAGAGGTGAACATAATCTGTGAGCGTATCATTATTAGTGTGCAAGTGTGGAAGAACATCAGAGTAAAAATGTCCCCTGAAAATCATGGCTCTTCAAATATCTTCATATTCTAAATATGACAACTAACAGCTTAAAAGTGATGCCCGATTTTTATGCCACATGCTTGTGTAGTCCCACATATATCTTTTTGTGTACAGTGCTTCCTCCTTTGACAATACTGGGCTCGTTTTCTTATCATTTTCATGACTCCAGAACCTTGCAGTCACTATGAACATGACTGACAAAGAAAGCGGACAAAATATACAGTTTCTCAGGTAGACAAAGAAACATCCCTTCACTGCTATTATGTAAAAATGCATATTAACCTATTTACATATTAATATCAGTGAAGGGATGTTCCTTTGTCTACCTGAGGAACTGTATATTTTGTCCGCTTTCTCTGTCCGTCATGTTCATAGTGAGTACACACCAATATTTATATGCTACATCATTAACCTTACCTGGTCGATTCCACACCGTTCCTTACACAATGCAATCGCATGACCAGAACTCAACTTTCTCTTTGAAACAAGAACATTCGGTTATTCGGATAACGGTAGTCCCGATAGGTCCAGAAAAATTCTTTCAAAAATGCAGTCAAATCATCAAAGCTGCACCATCATTGAAAAAAGATCTTGAAGAAAGAGACCTTTTTTCCCCTCAAATAGCAGTTCAATTTGAAGAACTACAGTTCGGAAATGACACAGTGAACTGAACAAACACTTCGTTTTCTCTGGAACTAACTGAAAATGCCTCTTTACTTCTTCGAAAACAGTTTAATTACCAAAAATGAAGGCAACCTTCAAAGTAGAAATCGACTGGGATCGCGCCTACTCTCTTCAAATGCAATTCCATTACATAAGCTTAAAACAACCATTAAATAAAAAACATTCGGTTTCTTTCAAATTGCAGTCCACAACTCAAATCTACCTCTCTTTATAAATGCAGTTTAATCACAAGAACTGTATAATGGCTACCTTTAAAGTACAACTTTTCTGTGTAGCTGGATGGAATGGGGTCGCGTCTGCTGAAATGGCCCACGGCACAGGGTGATGAGCTGGTCCGTTTGAACCCACAAAAACAGGAAATCTATGCGCAAAGACATCCGCGGGGTATACCGACAAGGACATGACGAAGTGAAAATAGGAAACGGAACCCGAGCCACTTTTTTTCCTGATCATTCTATCACTTCACTCCATGAGAAGGGTGCTTTTATAATATGTACATTCCTACGTTCTCGCTGGACCAAAGTCGAAAATAATCATAACTATT
Organism: Hemicentrotus pulcherrimus; assembly: GCA_003118195.1. Taxonomy (NCBI): domain Eukaryota; kingdom Metazoa; phylum Echinodermata; class Echinoidea; order Camarodonta; family Strongylocentrotidae; genus Hemicentrotus; species Hemicentrotus pulcherrimus. The sequence goes on from BEXV01000377.1 coordinate 84,351, forward strand.
ATTATAGTTCACAATGGTATAGCGCATGACACTCTATTTGCGCTTCCAAAGACATTTGTACCCATGCTTTAGCTCTGGCAATCATAGCGCTCAGTACAATGCAGGAATAAAACCTACCTGATACCCTCTTGCTATAACATGATCAAGAGTGGCCAATGTAGATTAATCTACTGCCAAAGAACGTTATAATTTCAGCAGGGATTTCGAATCCCATACCTTGTGGTTAGGAGTCCGGCTCCATATATCCACTAGACAACAACGTGTCTGTTATGTTTGGATTTAAAACAGTTATTGCTTTTGTGTTTTAAAAACACGTTAAATTGTCAACGCCTGTGACTTTGAAGATAGATTGGTCTATTGACTTGGCGATGAGCTCAGGCCAGTGAAGTTTGTTTAAATGTCTGGCAGAACATCAACAGTTAGCTCACTGTCACCCGTTGAAAGATTGAAGAGATCTCAGCTTAAGTAGAGACTTCGGTTTGGCCGTATGATATTGAACATTTGAACTAAATCCATATTTCTAGAGGGGTATTCCACACGGGGCCAGAGACACTCTGGATCTCTCGGAAAGACAGGGGTTAATTTCTGAAAAACATTTTTTATGTAAGTATAACGATGTTAATTGTCATAATTAATTGATCAAAAGAAGAACAAGCCATTGTTTAATGTATGCGCAAAGATGGCGGCGTTCGCGTGAAGTTTAAAAAAAAAAAAAACACCAACGCCAGGCACCAGTCCTTAGTGTGATTCCCGCGCAATTTGAATTTGTTATTTCACAGTTCCCTTAATAAATATACTATAACATCATTTTGACAGTACAGCCGCAAAGCTTTAAAGGCTACAGGTAGCAACCAATGCGTTCTTATTCATGAATGTATATTTGAGTATATATAGGCCTAATTGCACCTATCTTTTTTAGCCGACATAATATAAACAAGATTCTGTCAGTGCATAGCTGCCAGAACAATTACCGGAAAAGGGTAAGTTGTTAGTAGTGAAAAGGTGTTTATTTATTGAATTTGTGACATTTTTTTAATCTTGACCTTGTTTTTTCACGAAAAGTGGGTTTGGATTTCACACGAAATAATCGGTACCGCGTACAAATGTAGTGTTTTACTTCGGCTCACTCACGTCCGCAGTGGGGAGTGAGCTGCTAGCAGGCAATACCGACACATCAGGCCGCTAGAGCCCGGGGCTTGTCGTCAGCTCAAACTCGGATCAAATTCATTCCTGTTTGTTCTAGCGATAGAGTTAACCTAATATCACCTGTTCCAAAACAAAAACATCGAATTCCTTAAACCTCTCGGAACACGCAAAACAAGAAAGATTCGTTTTGGAGCAACAAACTCCTTGGAAGATTCTAGGATTGTGAAGGTGAATCTATTAAAGGAAAGAGACATTTTTTTAGATACATATCCCCTGTGTGAGTGTGTCTCTCACTGTAGCTATGCCCTCATGATTTATGTCAATATATTTCTTTATTTTATCTAAATTATTCCCTGTCTCTATATGTCATGTTGGAAATAAATTGGGATAATAATTAAATAATTATGTTAAAGAAGACAAAATATAGCGATATTCGCCGAAGCTGCACAGCCTTCTCTAATAGCTGTCTGACCATAAAAACCACAGCACTCGAAGTCGAAGATCTTCTGGGTTAAACTCAAGTCAAAAGTATTATTGGCCAGATCTGTGGATGTATGTTTGAGAGCTGCACGGCCTGTTATAGACTGCTTTATCATTAAACAACACTGCACTTGAAGATCTTCTGGGTTAAAATCGACAATGGCATTGGCAAGATCTTCGGGGTTCTATGTTTAGACGAAGGTGAAAAGGAATTGTGGAAGCATCTACAGAGCTTGAGGTTTTCGCCGGGAGATATGTCTCGACATCGATTGATCCAAAAACAAAAGAATAGACAGGGATAACCCTGGGAAAGTGATTAGGATGTTGATGTGCTATGGAATAATTGATTAAATTTAACTTGGATCCATTGATACGGACGTCATGTCACAGGGCAGACACTCACCTCAGTGATCCAGATTTGTTTGATTTCTAGACTTTTCTAGCACTGTATCCGCAATATCAAAAACGTGCAAAGCTTTCCTTCTTTCCATTAATACATAACATTGATTACAAAAAGGGCCAGGGTGTGGGTAGTTTATAAGAGTAGAAGCCTTCAAAAGACATTTGAATAAGTTATATTGCTTTTAATGTCTAAATATTTCAAATAAATCAGCGACACAGAACATATCATCTCAAGAGTTGGAAAGGTAAACATACCTTAGTCGAATGTCTAGGTTATCCCCTGCTAAACGTTAACTTAAATCCAGGCTCGGATTTTATTTAATTCATGAAAAACGGATCTATGAGGTAACTCCCTTTTAACTATCAGCAGACAATATTACAAGCACTAAAGACATTAAACACATCTACTTAACGCCTCTCTGTCACGGCAGAACTCCTCTTTAAGTAGTATTCGAAGACCCTATGGTGAACCCTGTAAGTACTCGGTTCGTACGTGCTCCGATTCGGTAAGGGCATCGATTGAGGCGACTTACACGAGGAAAACCGTCTCGACTTCTAGACGACGGGGACCTAGAAGCTACCTAACCCCTTTCACATTCTACAATTAATCCTGGATTAAGTTACTGTACTTTCAGAAAGCTACACCAACTCTTTGCGAAGATAGAATATTTTGTTTCAGAGACCGATAAAAGCTCCCAAACAATGAAAATGGTTAGAGTAAAATTCCTTGTTTTATAAAAAATAAAGCCTTATATTGATTGGTAAAGGACTTTCGATAAATGTAACCATGACAAAGAAATGTTTCATCAAAGCATCATCCATAATAACATTTTAAACAAAAAATAGACCACCTACATACATGAGATTTGTGATTTGCCAATCCTCTTACTACTTGCCTGGTCCAGTATGAACGCAACTCCCATCAAATTTCAAATTTATTCATGTTTCCAACAAAACATTACAAATCAGTTACAAACATTTAAAACAAATGTAGGAAATACATGTTGGAAACAGAGGGATCCACTAAAATGCAATGCTTGTATAAGTGTGAACAGCTAAAACCTCTACACACTGGATTAGCAAAGACCATGTTCAGAGTAAAAATCAATACCCTTTTCCCTGATCTAAATACCTGTTTCAATCGGTCACTCAAGGACACAATACCCATTGGCATAATTACTCTTCCACTAAAATAAGAGCGATCTTCATTAGATGTGAAGGTATTGATTGCTTGGAAGTTTATAAGGGTGGACAGAAGAGGAGATGTTTAACGGGACGTTGTGGCGTGCGCCTGTAATCTAGCTAACAATGGAAGGTGCAAACTGATTAAGTCGTGGACCCAGGTCCGAAACTGAGTCACGTCTTTCGATTGGTGACTTTAAGGTAGGTCCCCGGATGTAAATATTCATATTAGGTTGATACACGTCTGTANAAAAATACACACACCGAGAAGTCCAAGGGGGGCTCGCTTGCCCTCCTCCTCCAGTGTTTCAAGCAGATTTACCTTTATCCATCAACTTAATACCATTTGGGGCTTCACTCACTTTCGAGAATCCCTCACCTAAAACTCACACACACACACACAAACACACTTTCACAAATAGTTCAGCTAAATCTGTTGTCTCAAACACAAAAGCCAAGTAGTGGAAATCATTGCTAATTGTAATGATTTTTTATTGAAGGTTTTCATTAGGCCTTTATTTTAGGGAAGAAAAGAAGAAGCACAAATCACCAGAAAAGCATACCGCTCACACACGCGCGCGCACACATGATCCCCAAAATCAACACTTTGTGTTCCACTTATTTGCACATTTCCATGTTAATATACAGATATATATTAATGAACATTTATTAAATACACACGAAATCACCAAATATATGTATACATATACCAATATACCAATATACCAATATACCAATGCGTGTGTGTGTGTGTGTGCGAGCGCACGAATGTATTTATATCCAAGATAATCAGTGCACCGCAGAGTGATACGACTTTTCTTTCTTCGATTTTTTTTTCCTTCAACATCCTCATTTGTCGTACGTATGGAAAATCCTTTGTTTCTACTACGTCAGAAACTAAAAGTGATCAGGGAACTGCTCAAACTTGACACGTTTTAACCTCATAAACAGGCTTCTATTCAGTGAGTACACGAACACGTCACAGAAAGAAAGAAGAAACGCAGTATGGTGGCTTGTGTCATAAATGGCTATCCATTACCACTTTTTGTTCAATATTGTCTCCGGCCTTCATCCGCCAAGCGCTAACCTTCCACATGATTGAAACGAAAGATGAGAAGGCGGGAGGAGACGAACATCATATTGGACCGTAATTGGAGATTGTGGCCCATTTCTTGTCGTATTGCAATAAATAGTGGATAATTTCCTCACCAACAGGAGGTTACCGACTTGAAATTGGGGCATTCGTCTGGCCGGTCTGTCCAGAACCCCCGACCAAGCACTCTTTCCCTTATCAATGAAGATTATCACATTTTACTGCTCTAATAGTCAACTTTTTAAAATAAGTTCAGATCCCCTTCGATGTCTACAATAAGTTTTATGATCACAACTCCATTAGCAGAGAGAGAAAAAATCAATAGAAAATCTCGAACTGTCGGCACCACCTCTCTTTATTTCGAACTATAAACAAGCTTAAGAGAGGAAAAGTTCCACTTTATATTTTTAGGGAAAGAAAGAGACAGCCTATGCTCGGATGATTCAAAGTATGATTTGGTTGGCCTATTTTTCGGCTAGAAACAGTTTATCAAATATCTTCCCACAAAGAATTCATATAAATGTCGCTCTGTTCATTAAACTCATCGTTAGAAATAAGCACCTTTTTGAAGAATGGAAAAAAAGTTGAGAAACTGACTGAAGGGAGACACACCCCCCTTTTAAGTGCATGCACCTACACACGCACCCACATTGGCAACACGCACACTACACGCAGGAAAGGAAATGAGAGAATAATGGTGCGTAGCTTAATCAGGACGGTATAGGCGAGTGTCATTAACCTACCATTCTCTGTCATTCCCTTTCTCCATTTCCTCTATCGTAACTTATACAACGTTATAGATTCCTTTCAATATCATACAGACCAACACAAAATAAACTTGAACACACACACACTCAGACGCATCCCCCCCCAAAAAAAAAAAACACACAATTATGTAAACACTGTAAATTAAAAGGTAATATTGATGCACAACAGGCCATAGCGAGGGCGTTAGTGGTCTCGTGCCACATTAAGTTATACAAAATGTCACGTTTTTATATGGTAGAAGCAATTTAAGTGTACTAATCCATTGAATTGTTTAGAAAACAATAAACCCTAAAGATTATGGGTAAAGATTTGACGTAAACTTGACCATTCTAATAGAACCATCGTTTAAATGGCATGTATTTAAACTAGTTCTGGCTACTTGTGTTAATGATAATAATAATAATATTCAATTTTTATATAGCGCTTAATACAAATGTCTCTAAGCTAAGTTAACATTAATTGACATTTTGTGGAGGTACGCTTGCTAGAAATGACATCGACCCTTCCCAGGTTTCGTAAACAGTTCATCACGTACATAATCTGCCAAAGGTCGTTCATAAAACCATATTGTAAGATAGGCATAAATACCCCCTCAGCCTTACGTGTATTGTTTCGACGTGATGCTCTCAAAAAGAAAATATTTGTCGGTGACTCATTACACAGAGGGCATGCCATATGTAATGAAGAATATCATCATCACCCTACATACCCGTACGTGTTATTCACCCAAAATATTCCACTGACGTCATGAAACTTCGCAATAAGTTTTTTTTTTTTTTTTAAGCCATCACAGATGGATGAAAGAAGCTAATCTCTGTCAAATATAATAAGCTCATTTAAATATCCTGTTTACAATTGATGCGAAGGAGATCTCTCCATCCCTTTTATTTTTTTTTTTAAATTTCCATAAACATCGTCCTTTCAAAACGTAGACAATACTTGTTTTGTCCTTGAACCACAAGACTGCAATAAAACATCTCCAAAATGTATTTCAAAACAACATCACTAATAGATGGGTTCAAGTAGTAAATCTCTGACAATTACGATATGCTCATTTCAATATTCTGTATAAAATCGATGCGGACGAGATCTATTTTTATTTTTAGGAATTCCATGAACATTATTATTTCACATATTCTTTGTTAGGGTTTGGGAAATCTCTAAGACAATTCCCGTTTTGTCCTTGAACCACAAGACTGCAATCCCGGTCTACGTGGTGCTCAGATCATGTCAAGTATCGTTTGAGGCACTTCCCGTTTCCCTGTGACGCAAACACTAATTAGCCATCCTCCATTATCATACAAACCCTGTTTGAACTTTCAGCTTTAACGGAAACAAGTATGGATGTCGCAAGAATACTTTCGTGCGTGGGTGTAGGGACAAAGTTTCCGGAAAATTCAAAAGGGAAAGTCGACAATTTTATCAAGTTGGTTCAATAGAAGCAAAAAATAGAAGAAAGAAACAGGTGAGTAAAAGTTTGAGCAAAAAACAATTAACAATCAGAAAGTTATGAATTGTTGAAGGTGCGATCAATCAAACTAATTTGTTTCTCTCATTTTTCTGCTTTTATTAAAACCATTATAATATCAAGGTGGACTTCCCCTGTAAAAGCCATGAAAAAGAATCTAATTTGAATTGACTGATTTCATTTTTTTACCTCAATAATTAGGAACAAGAAGACATGGTAATTTCACTTTCTTTTTGTTGCATAGAACATGTAAAATAATTTGTATAATTAATTAGTTTATGGTTGTTTAACCTCCTTTTGTTTCTTGACATAAGTAAAGACAATATTTGCGTATCATTGTAACAAGAGGTCACTACCAAAAGAGAACTTAATAATTTTACATAATACAGAATTTAATGGCGATTCATCATAAATGAGTAACCTAGCTAACTTCCGCTTGTCTATGTGATATATTCACAACGTTTTATTTGAAGGTAAAATACCCTTAACATAATAAACTTGATCATTTGATATTCATGAAATAAAACATCATGGTAAATTTGAAGCTTTACTACTAATTTAAGAACTAAATAACTGAAAGCACCAAAACATCACCTGTTAACGATAGGATAAGGAAATTATTGTTCTAACCAATTCTCATAACCATCATTGAAAATCCCGTTTTAATCAAAATGAAATATTAAGCTCAAGAATAACAGGATTTTATTATAGCCAAATAACCTTGACCATTCTAATAGAAACGTCATTTAAATGGCATGTATATAAACTTGTTCAGACAACTGGTGTTAAGTTTAGATTAGTTGACATTTCATTTGTAGGTAAAATACCCTTAACATAATAAACTTGATCATTTGATATTCATGAAATAAAACATCATGGTAAATTTGGAGCTTTACTACTAATTTAAGACTTAAAACAACTGAAAGCACCCAAACATTTTATTTTAGCCAAATATTTTCAATTTATGACACAACACAGCCCAAAAGACGAGATGGCTCATTGGTAAACCACTGGTCTGGTAACTGGGAAGACCCCGATTTGAAACCCCGTGTATTCGCTTGTATCCTTTGGTAAAAAAAAACCATCCTCGTTACGGAGTCCCTGGGAGAAGTCTTAATCTGTTGGTCCCATATTTGCTCACTTACACTGTACAGGCATGCATATGCTTTCTTAGCAGCTATGTAAAATAAACCATTAAAAACAGGGATCGCAACTACATTCGAAAAAACAGCCGAGAGCAATTGTAATAACCTTGCACTTCACCTATTGATACGTAATCCGAACATTTATATGGAACGTACAATACGTTTGTCATCGTATTTAAAGTAAAAACATTATAATTTTCTAAGTACAACATGTAGGGTATCACAACAAAGTTTTCGGAAACCCAGGATTACCCTTTAATGCAATTTTTCTCATTACGAAATACCACAAGCTAATTGCAAGTTTTTAAGACCGGTCACAAGCTAAACGATTGAAGGAGGAGGAGGAGGACTGAACAGAGGAGGCATTATTTAGGTTCACACGAGAGTGTATCAAGTTAAAGTTTCAATCGTGGTTTTAAACCTCGGTGCTATCTTGTAGTTGCAAACCGTTATGAATGTGTATTTGTGGTATGAAATGTTATGCGTAATCTCAGTTTTAACCGATCTTTTTATTCCCGCAATAACTACGAGCCGCGTGAGGAGGGGGCGGAGGGGTAGACCTCACTAGAAGTTATGTGCCGCCCGCATTCACCTTTGATGTTTCATCCGCTTGTAGATATATTCAGTGGTTGCTCGACTTGTCTTTACAACTTTTGAACACTCGCGAGGAACCTTCGCCGTCCTCAGTGGGTTATTTGTTTGAAACTCTGACGTGTGTGAAGTTTCACGAAGTTACAATTTAAAACGTCGACGCTCTCGTGTGAACATCGCTCTAATGGAAAGAGATACCAAAGGGGAGGATAAATCCTTCAAGTCAACAAGCTCTTAGCTTCCATTATGAGTCATGTCAATTCAATGCCATCCCTTGGGACGAAGCTTACCTCATTTGCTGGCAAACCCTTGACAGAAGGAAGCAACTGGAATTAAAACTTTCGGTCAGAATTAATTGCGAAACCACTAAAAAAATGGGAGATGTTCAACGATATGTAATATTCTTAATACGTCTTGCACCTATTCAAAGGCCTGTCTATATTTTGAATTATAAGATCGCACTTGGGTTTATAAAATGCTGGAGTTTACGTTTAAGGAGGAAAAATATTGAACTTGTGCGATTGGGAGTTGCTTCCTTTAGCCAGTGTCATTCCCAGACGATCACTGGCCCTTACCAGCTTGTCACGTGATAGGCTAGGCCCTCACCCGCCAAAACAAACACCCCGACTATCAATTACTCCTCTAATCGACTTCGCAACAAAACAGATTGTCATCGAATAGAGTTAGGACATGGATTCAGTTGCGGTACTTCATGAAGAAAAGCTCAAGATGTTTATAGACGGCACTGCCTCACGAAAGCAGTTCTTTGTCATCTTGGTTATGAAGTATATCATAATGCCTGTAATGATTGTCTATAGATATCTAGAACAAGACAGAAACCATTATAGAGATATATTCAGAAAACAATTTTTATAAAAATCAACTGCGTCACCTATCGGAAAATGCAAACATGACAATGGCGTATTACGTAATGCAAACACGCTTTCCTTTGGGACATACATGTATTGGGGTATTGGAATCGTCCATGAGTTGATCTTTCGAGAATAGTTACCAGCATTTTTCAGGGTTTTCGAGCATAAAACTGCATACAAAATTCCGAAACTTCTGATCGGTGGAGTTTGTTCGAAAGACTTCAAATTAATTTGTGTAGCCCTTTATATTCCCTACAAAGCTATTTAAAGTCGTCATAATCATACCCGTAGGAGAAATAAGGAAATATCAATAAATTGTTTTAGACTGTTTTTTTCATTCCGTTGATGGTTTCCCCAGGGTTAGTGCCTTCTTGAAACAAGGAATGACTTGAATCATGAGTATTCACAATGCATGGTCAGCTGCGCGGCTAAAAATCCCGCTCAAATTTATCCCCAAATTTTAGGTGAGCCCTTTGGGTGAGTCAGTGAAAGTGCCCTAATACGATTATGTGGTATGTTGTTTGTTTATGGGCGGAGGTCAAGTATGTAACCTACTGATACTAAATCACTGGGATAAATTGACATTGTGAATGGACGTTTCGAAAGAAAGCGGTCTAGACATGCCTGACGGAATAATTTTCTAAGAATGCAACACTAGTACCAAATGTATAGACGTAAACGTAAAATAATCTGCTCCACTTTCTTGCATTTCATGCATTTTCCCCCTTTTCCCGATATTTTGGACCTCAATTTTCAATATATAAAGCGAACAAACAGGGAAACATTTTCTAGTTATTTAGCTTTCGTATTCATGAATCCAAACGCAAATGATCAAACAGATAAAAAATAATATATAACAAGGTTTCCTGTCTTCTTTATCATTTTCTTTTTGAAATGAAAATGACTGTAACATCTACAATAATATATTCAGTATTTATTGTTCTTACCGAGGTTTTTTTGGCTCGATATTTATAGATGTGTCTATTTCATAGGTGTATATACAAAGAGAGGGAGTGGGATAGAGAGGTGTGAAGCACGACGGCTATTCCGGGAAAAGAACTCGGTTCAGGAGGCACTGTTCTCAGCGGAAAAGCCTCCGATTTCCAGGTCAATTTACACCTTCAATAGCTATGGAGGGGAATTCCCTATGAAAATGAAAATAGACATCTCGTAGAATGCTTTCATGCGTTTATAGGGTGAACAATTCGAATTATTAACATTGATTTTTTTTTTTTTCACGAAGAAGACAAATCATTTCTATGAAACCCATTGCTAATCGTTAATCTATTTCGAAAATATCGAGAGGCACAAAAGAGCAGATGTGGGATCGGAACGAAGAATGACTGTGATGACGATGATAGAAATGCATAAATAAAAAGGCATAATGCGATTTACACGTCGATTTTCTTTGGGGCTTATTGTCATAAGTCCTAAAATGTGTGCATGTTAGGGACTGTGTGTGTTCGGGTGTATGTGTGTGTGTGTGTTTGTAATAGCAATAATACATCTAATGAAATACAGCACAANCCCCCCCCCCCTCCACACAAAAAATGTCCTGTCCGCTGTTTGAGCAAAATGTGAGACCAAAATATATTTAATTACTACTACGATTATAACTAACATTACGCAAAGTGTCCAAGCTCTTTCTTTGCAAATTGAATGCGAGTCGTATAGTAATACATATTACATGCTATAATAACGAGCAGTTTGCAACTGTTAGGCCTATATATATATATATACGTATATATTTATATATATTTCAAATGCTTCTGTTTTAGATTTGTACGTACAGAATCTTCCATGTTTACTAGAAGGACACTGGTATAGGAGACAGCATGTATAACCGTAAGGCCAGTGGTGCCTATTCGACATAAGGAAACTCTGAGAAACGCCTTAGGATAGAGGCCACGTTCAGCTTAGATTTCAACTCCGCATTTTCATCCCTCTCTCTCTCTCTCCTTCTCACACTCTCCATACAGCATCAGTTGTTTGACAATTTTAAGAGGTTGTTTGTGCGTACGAAAAAGACAGATTAGATCCTTCAACGAATAAGCGATACATATTAGAAAAGCCAATTAATAAACAATCAACATTAATTAGGTATTAAATGTATATATCTGTATCTATACTCTATCCAACTCACATCTGGTTTTCATATTGTAAACGCATAATAATCATCAGTTAGCGTACAAAAAAGCAGTACCCGTTTTAATGAAATTGCTCTTTATCGTTACTAGAAGAATATTGTAGACATACGATATTTCTTTCGTCGACTTCAGATTTGGTCGAAGAAGTAAAAAATAAATGTACATTGTGCGGTTTGCAAATACGAGCATGTTTGTGGAAAAAGCAGTACAAGTTAAATGTCCTCTCTACAGTTATTCAAAATGGAGTCTGTTTTATCTGAATATCTGGTTTTCGTAATCCTATATTACGACAACCAAGCTCCACTATGAACATAAGGGTGAACAACCAAACAACGCGTTCTACAAAATACTTGTCGGCCTGTTTGTTAATATTCTACAAAGCTCCCTATAGGTTACTTGACAACACCCGATACAAAAATAGTGTTAGCATTCATTTCTAAGGATTCTAAGGACCCAGAAATGATTTCCTTATACATATGCATATATAACTGAGAGTAGTTTGGAAGGAGTCCCCTTTAATCGCACAGGGTGGACTCTATAATAACATAGATAATGATACAGCTGGATAAGGTTTGAACTTCTTGGTTTGACCAGGGATGTCTCGGGTTAGACAACACTCAATGGAATTGGATAGTTTGCTAGGACAAAGCAATGATTTCCGACAAACACGAAGGAGTTTTGGAGTAGTCCCCTTTCATCTTTCAGGGTGAAATCCAAAATGTAAGATAAACAAAATGACGTTGGGTAAGGTTTGACCCGATATGTGCCTGGTATCACAACACGCAGTGCTCAAAAGTGGTGTCGGTTTGCAAAAGTGTACCTAATATCGTCAAGACTGACATCGGACCGACACCAGACCGACAAAAGACCGACAACAGACAGAACGAAACATTGCATCACGACTATGGCCAAGAATCGGTAAGAACCGAGCAATAATTTCACAATACATATATTCATATGAGTTTTGGAGGAGTCTCCTTTAATCGTACAGGGCGAATGCCATAATAAGGAAGACAATTTTACCGTTGGGTAGGGTTTCCCCAAGGGGTGGGGTAATCCATACCGGTGATTATGATAATGGCTGGCTGTGTTTGTATAACGGCCAAGACACGTCCAATGTCTTACGTTGGCCATTATCCTGGCACAGTTCTTTGGCAGGAGGGGTGTCGGAGAAGGAGGAGGAGGGCACATCATGACACAATAACTAGGCCAGACAGAGAAGATGGGGTGAATTAGGGAGTAGATGGGGTAACAGAGGGGTAAACGAGGGGTGTGTGAGCAGGTTGCAGGTATAATGGGGGTGGTGACGAAAGACTATTTTGTATGCTGCAATAGTTATGAAGTGTTTCCAAAAGGGTTCATGAATTGTTCACAGTTGCCCATAAAGTTGGACTTTTTTTCTCATACCTCTTTTTTATGAAATATTGCGACAATATGATTTATCAAACAAAGTGCATATCTTCTCCGAACTTTATTGATCAATCATAATAAGTTTAATAAAAAAAAGTTCCTAGAAGATAACAATTTAATTGGTGACTGGTGAAACATAATGTCACATTAATTTCACGAAAGAGACAGGGAAAAGATATATTCCAACGCTATGGGCAATGGTGTATATTAGGGGATATCATTTTGATTAGAAAGATGAGGTAGGAAGAGAGCGCAACCACTCTTGACTGCCCTGTATTGTAGTGAAGACATCAAGATATTTACCTCCCTTTAATGTATTCACTCATTTGTATTCATTTATTTAGAACAAATACTCCATTAACCTTATTCATTCGAGGTCGTAGAAATCCTTCACAGAAGTACCTTCTCTGTTGAATATTTTTACCAAGTATATATCAAATTCTACTTTTTCAGTAACTTTCGTCAATTATAATTGACTGGATGATGGATAACGAAAAGAGCGTTTCTATTTTCGCGATCTCATTTCGCGAATGATTTAGTCTATAACTCCACGAATGAAGGTAAGCAGACATTCACGAATGACGTTGATGGTATTTTCAAAGTATACAAAGATAATTGACTGCTTTCTTTGAAGTTGGATGTCTGCCATAATTCCTCGCATCTATGGGTTTTGAGAACAACAATCGTGCTCCTTTACAAAAAGGTCCTTTTTTAATTCCTTGTGAACAATATTTTTGCAATTCCGTTACCTTTTAACGTCATCATTATCATAATGTTTTTATCACTACTCCCATTTCCGTCTCTCTCTCTCTCTCTCTCTCTCTAATTCCTTCTCCTAGTCTTTCAATTATCAGATTTTTTTTTTCTTCTGTCGCAATAACATGATTATTAAGTTTCTCTTATCTCTATTAAAGTTACACATTAATTCTTGCCAGCTAACGAAATTCGAAGACGTTTTTCAAGCCCCCATTCTAAAACATTGGGTTATTTCCTGAGATTTCGCACTCTTTATCTTCTACCCACTTTACTGCATGAACGTCACGAAAGTTTACCTCAAAACATACCAATAATATAGACCAAAATGAGCACATATTCATATTACAGTACAGACATGTGATTGTCGTTGGAGAAAGTTGTAAAGTCAAAGGCAGATGAAATTAATTAAAGGAAATTTCCACCTGCACATCTGTTAGTAGATTCAAGCCACATCCATTAAAGCATTCGATTACTATCTTGTCTATTTATAAAGTTATTAAATAGTTGCTTTTTTACTAACTGATACATATCTTTAATAAAGGTTAGTGACATTACAAATTCTCCTTTTCCCATCTTATCCATGTGCTTTTTCCGTTTATATCTTGATTGAAATGTCAAAAAAAATTAACTTATTTAATCATTTATAACTACCTAATAATATCGGTAATAGACTGGAGGAATGACAGGCGAACAATGTTGTGACTTACCGGTGCTGACAACGGGTTCTTGTGCACTGCTCACGAGAAGGAGGGAAGCTAATAAATAAAGGGAAAGTAATAAATAAATAGAGCTCATCGTGAGGCCGCGGGATCGGTTTACAGTGTCAACAAGAAAGATGACTGTTGATGTTGTGATGGCGTGGTAAGAGGGGACGAAGGTCGCAAACCTCTTATTGGGGCTCCAGCGTTGGAGAAGGTGTTCTGAGGCGTCGGCGCTGGTCAGTACGTCCCTTTGTTTAATAATTAATCGCACTTGGCAGATGGTTGAATTGAAGCTTTGATTTCGGCTGTACTCTTCCTCGAGCTTGCGAAGTTTTCTTTCAAGCAAGATGCAATTAACTGTTGTTGGTCAACGGGAAGATAGGCCGCGAGATGATTCTGGAAAGTATGAGGATTTGGCGAGCTAGTCGCCTGCAGCAGCCTGTTTCGATGAGATGGTGATGAGAAGTGAAGTGTGGGGAAACCACGTTGCTATTTATCCCTCGACCACTCTTTTTCCCGTGCTCTAGATTAATAAAGAGCTTTTAAAAAAGGATGCGAACTGTGGCACTCTGCTCTGCCTAAACTTCAGGGCCTCTCTCTGACAGAGTCCCGTTCGTCTGGAGCCTCCACATACACCATGCCTGACTGGAGCGATAGGATGACACGAGGGGTGAATAACCACCATTCAAGCACGACAATCTTTCCTCATCTTACTCTCATTTTACGGGAGAAAACAAATCGGAGAAATGGGGACTCGTATCTCCATCAGACAACCTTTTCCTCCGTCATTCCCTTTCTCTTCCTCCTCCGACCCGTCTTGTCCCTTCTGTCTCCGCTCACGACGTAAGAGAGAGAGAGAGAGAGAGAGAAACAAATTGAGAGCACCGCTTTGAACTTAAGACATCCAAGTGATATACTTGGCCCTATGTGTAAATGGACGCCAGACGCGTGCATCTAATTTTGGTTTGCCCCTGGACGCGGGAAGGTCGTTGAATCGAGAATAAGAGTCCGGGAGAAGACGGCGGCAACTTTTTTTCTTCTTCCTCCTTCAGGTTAATAATCAGGACAGAGCAAGAAGACACTTTGCATCTACTCCTCTTCGTCCCATTCTCCAAGAAGAACTAGGGAGAGAGAGGGTTGGAAATAGGGAAAGGGAAGGAGAGCAAAATTGAGAGATGATGTCCCCGCAATGTCGTAGTCCTGTTTTGGTCGCCTTCGTAAGAGCTAGTTTTCCAATTCGTTAAGAGTCCTTTTGTAAACCCAAATAATTCCAGAATGTCTGATCACAGGCGTATGTAAACGAAGTGGTCCTCAAACATGCGTTTAAACGTCTTCATGATTGTTTTGGCTGACGTCTGGAGGGGTATTCAAAGACCAGACATGAAGAGGAGGTTGATAGTGGGATAACATCACGATTTTTTTTAAACGTGAGATGAGATGAAACAGGAGAACCTGTCTGCCATGATACTTACACCGCCTCATCAACACCACCTCCCCGCTACCGTATCATCTAACCCCATCAACAACACGAAACAGGAGTCGAAGACTTCGCGTGGAGATCACAACACTTTATGACACTTCACTCATTAGACAAGCTGTTTGGCATGTTAAACATATTCAATCAACAGACACCGCTCAATTATTATCACCTCAGCATGCTGAAACGAGGAAAAATTGTCCGGCTTCTTTCTTCCCCCTTTATTAATGGAAAGTAACAAACTGCTTTCAATGGAACAGATCGAAACGATTTAAGGGTTGAATGCACTGTTAATACTATTAGCGCTATCGGATCCTACTGGTCTCAAATGAAAATGGAAAGGGGGACAATAACGCACCCCATTGTATCAGCTGTTTTCCTTTGGATGGCTAGACTAGTCAGAGAATGATTTGCATACAGGTAACAGATCAGTCATGATTATATATTTAACAGGAAAGTTATTTGATTGGCTAAATGAATCCTAGCAAAGATATCCCATAGATAATGATCGTCTCGAAATACCACAAATGAGGGTTGTAACTGTGAGAACCTAATACTTCGCAAATTTAGACATATGCCTAATAAATACACGAATTGAGTTTATTAGGACAATCATTACCAACGAGGATTCTTTAATTCGATTTTATCCGTGTTGCAACAATATCTCTATCCCCATAATTCGATTATTCATAATTATAGCCTCCGCTATAATTATGGGACCTTAACATTATTACATGACGGACATTTTGTTGGCCTTCCCAAATGAAGAAGGCTAAACAAAATATGTGTCTCCGCCCAGTCAAATGTTAGGCGTAATGGAAGAGAAGAAAACGGTATGTTAACAATGAAAAAGCTTGAAGAAACCTTAGAAGGAACCCCGTCCGAGAAACGGCCGAGCTCTAGTTATCGATTCGGCCTAACTCAATTCAAGCACGAAATGACAGCTAGTTCAAAACAGGATTACCCTTCAAAGGCTACGGCTTAATCTCCTTTGTCTTCTTTAAAGCGCAATTACCTTTCTCGGGGAAAGTAATTCCATCCCCTGGGAACTTATATGGTAATTTGGCTAGCTCTTTAACGATCATTTGGCTAAACGATGGTGTAATCCGTCACATCATGCCAAGAATAGAAGAACACATAATGCTCTCGAGTGGGTGAAACGACTCCTGTAATGGTATCGTTGAAGATCAATTATCATAGAATAGGAGAATTTCAATTGTAAAAGCGGTATCATAAGAATCCGAAGTCGAATAGCTTGATTATAGACAGTCTAAACCAGAATAAGCATCAAAAAAACTATTTTGAAAAGCGGAGAGATCGATTTATTTCATTGGGTTGGAAAGAAAGGGGGTTAATAAAAGATATACAATAGTATGGACATACGTGAAATGTTTCCAACCAACGTCCGTCGTTGTAAGCAAAAAAAAGGGAAAAATGTAATCGCCGCCCCTATTTTTGTCAACACAGACGAAAATTAACATCACTATTTCTCAGGTTGGATTGTACGTCCAAAAAAGCGTTTTGTTTCTTGTTTTATCATTATATTTGGTGCACGAAGAATGAGATTGTTATTTCACACATATTATGGACTTATCTTTGAGTGTGAATTATAAACTAAACAGGGTTATCGGCTCTAAGGCAACCTCGCCAAAAGAATATATAACAAATGGATATATAGTATGTAGAGCAAACAACTCAAGTATTCAAACCCTTGATGTCTAGGCGTTTATCGTAACTGAAGAATAAAGGGTGGACTGATTGAATTAGGGCCTTTGTTGAATACTTTGAGATGTAAGTTTTTAATATTTTTCTCGAGAGACATAATCGGGACAGATCAATTTGTCACAAACTTAGGGTATATAAGTACTTTAGTTGTTAACCTTATGCATGTGTTTGTCTAAATATAAATATAACCTAACATGGGGTATTAACAGGACATCATAACAAATAACCCCAACCGTCACCCTAATCCTAAATTCAAAAACATACATATTTATGTATATGTCTACATATACATTAAATATAACCATATAGATATTGCAGGAAACATCAACATGATTTCCTCTTCTTTTTTAAATATCATAGCACATATTTAAAATATGAGTGATAACATGAAATGATCATTAAAATCCTGACTCTTTACTTGAGACGTGAAGATTTGTCTTTGAAAAAGTAAATTTCGAATTTCGAAAACTTGAGGAAAATGTTCTCAAATATGTCTTCTGTTGCCATAGTATTGCAATAAAGTAGGTAAGCGTTTTAATCGAATTTGCAAGGGAATCACTTTTGCATAATTACTATATAGGTTAATAATTCGTGTTAACGTTTCCTGTTTACCAAGCAGAATGTAACTTTATTAATACATTAGTGTGCGCGCGCGTGTGTGTGTGTGTGTATGTGTGTGGGTGTGCGTCATTCTATTTTTCTGTATTGAATTGTTGAAAGCCCCTCTTAAGTGTAGGGAACCCCAAAATCGCCAAAACTTTGATGGCAAAATTTGTAATGTGAAAGAGGATGTCATTTAAGCACACTTCTGCAAAGATTCCCCCCCCCCCCAAAAAAAAAAAAAAAAAAAAAAAAAAAATGTGTTTGAAGGCAAATATTGAGGGGGGAAAAGCAAATTTTGGGTTTTTCTGTTGTACGCAGTAAACCTAGATTTTGTATTCTTTCATCAATATTCGACTTCAAACATATTTGTTTCGAAAATCCTAGCAGAAATGTGTCTATGTCATCCTCTTCCACATTATAATACAATTTAAGTGGAATTTGCCATTAAATGTTGGGGCTCCCACACTTTCATGGGGATTTAATGAGATTTGACTAAACTGTATGAAGAAACTGTACGAAAATATACAGAGGTGTTTTTTTTGGGGGGGGGGATTTTAGGGGGAGAGGGAGTTTGCGGTATTTTATGTCATATTTTTCTCTCCATTCTTTCATTATATGTCATATTATTCGGAACGTATGAACTTGTTTTTGTACTATGTATAAAATTTACTTCTCTTTTATATGAATTTGTTGAATGGAAGCACAAAAAAAAAAATATTCAAAACAAAAATAGGACGGTGTAAAAGGCACACAAAACAGTTCGGGCTTCCTTCAGGTTTTTATGATTAGTTTGATTCATAAATATGCTCTACATTGAAAGCGGATCAACGCTATTATTTGTTATTAAAAAAAGTAATAATTATAAAATTGGTAACAGAAAATATGTAGTTGTACAATAGATAATTGTAACAAAATTAAATATAATTATAAATATAAATGATGATAATATCAATTACAAAAACATTGAAAATAATAATCATCATTATTACAAAAATATACAAAAATATAACTTGTTCAAGTTTCTTGGTCTCGTGGTTACGTCACAGCACTGTGGATTACATGGTTCGCGGTTCGAGTACCATCGCGGGACTAATGTCCTTTGTCAAGATATTAATCTACTTTTGCCACACTCCACCAAGGTAGTGTAAAACAGTACTTGGTATGAAACCTTTGAGCTCTATAATGGAAGCCATGCTAAAGCCGGGGTAAAAAATTGCGGAGCACTAGCCGTGTCAAGTCTGAGAGACATGAGCGCGTTACGAGAACCCACTTCTAGTAATATCATTATTTGAAAACATATCATAATCAAACTGTTCCACATTCTAGAAGAAATGCAACTGGAAGACAATGAATACATGGCCTACGTAAAGGTCTTTAATCATACGATGCATACATATGTATCCTATGATAAACAGACAAGATGATGAAATAGATAATCTCCTTAGTATAGGTTACATGCCCTCAAACTTTGATACTGTACTCAGACTAATTCCTTCCAGACTTAATCAGATATATGTCCCCGAAGGTGACGTATCTAGTTGTGGGTTATTTTTGTGCCTGTAATCTGGCATAAATAGGGGCATGCTATGGCTTTTATCATAATTTCCACAAGCGTTTTCAGTCTCTGTAAATAAACAAACCCATTTTGAATTGAGTAAAATACACTATTTGGTTAGACTTTCGTTACCACAAATTTTTGAACTAGAAGGCCGTATCAAAACATATGTCGTTTGTTTTGACAAGAAAATCATATGTGTTAAAATAGGACCCTTAAAAGCTCTGTTTTTAAAAATTCTACTTTTCTGTTTCGGGATTTCAATTGTACTCTCACGGCAGCAGGAATTTTGGCAAACAAACACACAACCACACACATACACACACACATGTATAACCTTACAAGTTGTATTTACAGGACATCTATATATTACCCTTAATTTCATATTAACAGGACATCATAAAAGCTGGTATATTACCCTAACCCTAACCCTAGCCCTAAATCCAAAATAACTACTTCAACAATTATCTACTAATGACTAAACCTATTGTTTCTTGGGAGGCGTTTAAGTTTCCTCTGCCTGCAAAGATACATAGAAGGCAGTAAGTCTATTTTTCAATCGCTAGCAGGACACGTTATTAACGACTCATTTTATTCACTACATATGTCCTTTTAATGACGATGTAAGATGTTCAGATGTATATATGTAAAAGTTATACAAATTGAAATAGAAACCGCTCATAGTGAAGAAGTGAACTATCAAGGATTTTTGTTTCAAATGTTTTAATCATTATACCGTGATGGAGGATTATCCAAATTGAAATACTTGTTCTTTTATATATATATTATGTATATATATATATAGTATCAGCGGCTTCGTTGTCTAATTTCGTTGTACATGTAAGGCGATTTGCCCCAGACAGACTATAATTCGTTAAGCCATTGATTTCAAAATTGAATATTTGCCCTTTCGCGAATCCTCTATCTAAATGAAGGATGGGAAGCCGAAAATAACACGTGGGTGTAATGTGGCGTATAATTTACAGACAGTCCGGTATATTATTAATCTCACGGTTCATATCGGCTACGATGGTCGTGCATCGGACATGACTATAAGGGTACCACTTCGAATAGGTAATGACCCGGGAGGTCCAGTTCGAGTGGTACTAGGAAAAACGCGAAGTCGCGAACGCAACTTGAACTTAAAGCTTAAAGCTTAAAGGCCGTGTGTTGCAGTATTGATTAATTATACTGTACTAAATCCAATTATTTTTTAAATATTTTTTTATTTCATTAAATATTTTAATGGGGGTACGAATCTAGTATGCTTTTAAAATATACTAAATCAAAATATCGATATTCATGATCAGAAAGGCTGTCAAACTGCCTTTTCCGTATTTACAAAGTGTTTCAATTAAGAAGTGGCATTATAAAGAGATGCCATCGAATCCAATTAACCATCCTCCACTCTTGAAGCATACCAAATCCCCTTTTGGTCTTACGGTTTGCTGCGCATTTTTTGGCAATGAAACAGAGGAAAAATCTTTGCCTGTGTGGCTGCCAGACCAACTTTTAAGGGATGGGAGACGTTAATAATTACAGTGCTTATATAGCGCCTAACACTTACTTTGTCAGAAGTCTCTAAGCGCTCTACAATAATGCAGCATAATTACCCTGGCATAAGCAGTGCAGCTGATACGCGAATTTGTTGAAATGTTAGACAATAATTTAGCAAGAAATCATTTTCATAAACACTCAGATAATAAATTCCCTGACAAGGTTAAAGAAAACCTGTTGGTTTGAATTTATACCGACAGAAGTTAAAAAAAACCGGAATCAAGAAGGTTATAACTTTTTTCCGACAGGGAAATCCGAATAGGGGACATCTCCCTCCCGCTCCTCGTCTCATGGATGCTCAAATGATATACCTTATACAAGATGGTGATGATCTCCAGTAATCTCGAGGCAACAGACAGCAAGAAACTCCGAGGCAGAACCACTCGGCTTGAGACAGTCCAAAGGAGTGGATGAAAGTTTGCCTACTAAAGGAAGAAGCTCATATATTCGAACTAGTTTTGAACTTGGTGCAAATGTTGAAGCAGGTATATTGCAACCTTGCATTACACGTGTGATGTGTCACGTCTTTGTACCCACAGACTGGTGTCATGTAACATCTCATATGTCGACATTAATTTACCCGCGTTATTAGTCCGCCCCGAGATATGACGTAATACACCGAAACCAATTCCCGACATTCGTTGCGCCACTTAGCAGAAACGTTGACAAATTAAAGGGCGCCGAACCCGATGAGTACGTGCGAGTTTTGATGCGGACATATATAAGAGGTTTGGGTTCATTGCCAGGAAATGTCTAGAAGCAAATTGTCTGATGCCAAACAGCAATAATTGTACTTCTAGACACTTCACGTAACAGACTATGATGGCGGTACACTTCCTCATCCAGAACAATAATTACATTGATTTTCTGAATACAGGATAATCTAAATTTTAATAACTAACACTACGACTACTACTACTTCTACTCCGATGATGCTTACTATTACCATTAGTACTACTAATCCTCGTCCTACTACTACTACTACTACTACTACTATTTCTAAAACTACTGACTACTACTGTCTACTACTACTACTACTACTACCACTACTACTACAATTACTGCCACTACTACCACCGCCACTACTACTACTGCTACTACTACTACTACTACTACTACAATTACTGCTACTTATAATAATGACAATATTAATAGTCATAATGACAATTTTATTAACCAAGAGAAGACTCATCAGCACCAATGCTGTTCTTCCAGGCCCTGCTATTATAATCAAACCAGGGCCCCGTCTTACAAAGAGTTGAGATCAATCTCAACATGGCAATGGCCTATCAAGATCATCGTTACATGCGCGTATTGTACAGCACGCGCACTATCAACCAATGAGAACCGTTGTTTCAAAACTGCGATCGATCGCAATTCTTTGTAAGACGGGGCCCAGGAATCGCCAGGGACGCATTAACACAGTGAATGGAGAGTAGTAAATGTGGATTGACAATGATTAAAGATAAACTCCAGATCTGGTAAAAAAAGGGGAAATTAATTTTCACAGAATCAAACGAAACTTACACTGAATGTTGAAGATTACAAATAAATGACATGTGCCAAACAATTTTGGAAGAAAATGTATACTGGCTGAGTAATGAGCACAGAAAGACAAGGAAAGCAAGGTAGTACCAGCCCCGACACCATGTGTGTCGTCCCACATATAGCTTTCTGTGTCCAGTGCTTGTTACTTTACCAAGACTCGGTCAAATTTATTATGGTTTTGATGACACGATAACCTTGCAGTGCGCACCGATACTTACATGCTACATAATCAACTGTTTCTGATCCTTTCCACACCTTTTCTTTCACAATGCAATCGCATTACCAGTACTAAAGTTAATCTTTAATGTCTTGCCAAAGGATGTTAGTACCGGGTTGGTATTCGAACCCTCAAACCTTGGATAAAGAGCCTTGAAAATGAAAAATGATACCACGACACCTGCACCATCATAATAAAGCATATTCGAAATCTAGATTCATCGATTTGAATAACTAAACAGATACAAATTGCACTGTTGTCAGTAGAGAGCACCACCCTCAAAAGTGTTAACTTGAGCATAGGGTGCTAAAACTCCTACATACATGTACGCCTACACACGTATTGGACCTTGAATATTGTACGTTATTCACCTTAAAAGGCTCGAGGTATTTTGAAAATGTTCGCTTCTCACATAATAATGCAACCTTCGGGCAAGCAGACAGGCAATCGATGAAAATCAAAATGAAATGAACAATATTATTCGTCTACCAACCAAGCAAACAAATATTCAGCTCACCCTCCATCGGGCCCCTTCCCATCCCCCACCCATTTATGTTTTTGTCAACTACCCTCATTTCATATTCGCTCCTTCTTTTTTTTACCCCCCCCCCCCCCATCTATTTCTTCTTCAATCTCTCTGTCTCTCTTTCTCTTCCTCTTTCTCTCTCTTCATTTCTATCTTTCCCTATTACCCCCTTCCTTACGCCCTTACCTATATAGGCCTATACCACTTCACCCTTTCATCAATAATGAGCTCTCTCTCTCTCTCTCTCTTTATCTCCCCCTCCCGATATCACCTCCCTTGCCCTATATCATGAGCAATGTCTCTCTCTCTCTCTCTCTCCCTCTCTCACCCTCTCTCTCTCTCTTCCTTCTTTCCTTTCTCGCTCGCCCATATCCCCCTCCCCCGTTAACCCCTATACCACTTCACCCTTTGATCGAAAATAAGCTCTACCCGTCTGCCCCTCCCCCTTTCTCTATCCCTCCGCCCTCCCTCTTCTATATATCTCTCTCTATATATTTTTCTCTCCTTCTCCCTCTCCCTCTCTCTCTAACCTATATATACATCACTGTGTCTCTACCTCTATATCTATCTCCCTCACTCTCTCTCTCTCCCTATCTATCTCCCTCTATCTCTTTATCTCTCTCTTCATCTCTCTCTCTATATATAATTATATCTCCCTATTTTTTTTTTCTCTCTCTCTCTCGGTATATTTCTCTCTATTTAAATCTCCCTCTTTCTCTCTCTATCTCTCTCTCTCTCTCTATCTCCCTCTCTCACCGTCTCTATATCTATCTATCTTTCTCCGTCTCTCTCTCTCTCTTTCTCTCTCTCTCTCTCTCTCTCTCTCTCTTTCTGCATATCCCCTCTCGTACCCACATCCGCCCGCCCATCCTTCCCTTACCCCTTCCACCACTTCACCCTCCGAACGTTAATGATCTCTCCAAGGCCATGGCGAAACTCAATCTTCAAGCATGGCTTCTGGATGTTCTAGAAAACGCGGCACCATGAATCGAATGTTCCTCAAGTACCTCACCCTTTCGTGTATTAATGGGAGCATTTGGTATATTATTTTGTGAGAGCTCTTGGCTCTCATGATGTGGGGTCATGGGTTCATTTTTCGCTAGGTTCTTACTTCCTTGGACAAGGTATTTTACCCACATAAGTTCCATATCAAATACTCCAAAACTACTACGCGTTAATAAAATGACCATGGTGAAAATCACATAATATCGGACACATAACGGCCGGGGAGCATCGTGGTAAATGTGAGGGCTCTTGACTCTTCATTGTTTATGTGAGGTAATGGGTTCGATTCTTGCGTGGTTCTTACTTCATCGGATCAAGTGTTTCCGCTAAACTTGTCCCATCAAATTCTCTCTAGTACCTCACGCACGATGAAAGTTACGTACAGCCAGGCAGGCGCGGATCCACGTGGCGATTTTTCCGACCTGTGCACCACCCCCCCCCC
>BEXV01000377.1:123778-135718 GCA_003118195.1 Hemicentrotus pulcherrimus
AAGCCTTACTAATATATCTATTAGCATGATTAGTTAGGAAGGCCCTTTGTCCAATTTTCCGCGCGGGTTGAGTTACCACTTAAAACATGGACAAAGCATGTGTCAATGAAAACTTTTTGTGGAAGTCGTCCCACTGTATGGCAAACAAAAAGCGGATTTAACGCCCACTTTAGCCTGATTTAAACAACTCTTCAGAAATCGGGACTCGGTTCCCCCAAAGTGCAACTGAGGTTATTTTTATTCGCTGTCTTGGCTGGATTCCACAATTCCCTCTTCTATTTATTTTTTACAAAATCCCTGTTTAACTTCTGCTTAAATAAAATTTGTTTTCGAGGGAAAATGTTGTCCACTTTTGAAAAAGAGTGGAGATTCCGCTCTTTGATTTGTTCTCTCGCATCTCTCTCTCTCTTTCTTTATCTTTCTATTTTTCTCTCTCTCTCTCTCTCTCTTCCTCTCTCTGTCTGTCTCTCTTCCTCTCTCTGTCTGTCTCTCTATCTCTTACACGCCCCGCTCTCTCTATCTCTTCTTTCTTTCTGTTTCTCTCTCTCTCTCTCTCTCTCTCTCTCTCCATTTATATCTCTATCCAACTCTCTCCCTATTTACCTCTCTATATCGATCCTCCCCAAAATGGAAAGTGCCTTCATCTTTGATCATGATGAGCAGATCAAACGAGATTCATCGTTACTGATCCCTCTCTCTCTCTCTCTTTCTCTCTTTCTGAGCCTGATGTGTGTGTGTATACACATATATATATATATGGGGGAGAGGGTACATTTACTTGTGGTGACTGTAAACCTTGTGGTTCACGGTCCGGAGACTTATCCTCTGGACCACAACACATCCCACTCCTGGCACCTTTCTGTTCTTTGAATATTCATGAGCATAATTCTTATTCAACATCACGGTGCTTATCATATCAAATGGTGGAAGATATGACAATCCAGCCACACTTTATAATAAGGTGAGCCCGGGTTCTAAAGGATGGTTGCATGACAAAATGAATAGTGTTGCGAGTTTGTCCGAGAGAGGGCAATGTTTCGGACCGATATGTTCGCATGATGAAGGGAATGCAGGGGTAATGGTGAGAGTAAAAAGGAGAAAAAAAATGGGTTTTAGACATCCGAGCGAAACGAGGCGTAAGCAAATCATGAAAAGACAGCACCTCACCGCCCTAGTTTTAAACCGGATTTACATCGATCTTAGGCACTATCCTCTTTTTTTTTAAGGGGGGTGGGAATCATGATTTTAAAAAATGTACTTAAAAAAATGGACAAGAATAATAATAAGGAAACCGATTTAAAGCGGGAAATTATCAGGCCTGCGAATGAAATGTTGTGAAAATCTCAACCTTAATAAATACGGCTTATAGCTGTGGCCTAGCACTGGGGTTGCTACACGCACACACAACGTTGCATGAAAACAAAAGAAAAGGGGAAATTAATGAATATAGGAAAGGGGAACCCAATAATATTGTGCCACGACCCACGTTGCTAAACCTCTCAAACTCCGTCACAACGGTAGGATTATACCCAGTGTTATCTACCTCCCCCCCCNTAAATGTATCACCTTAAAATTGAGCAGAGGTGAATACAAAATGTATCACCGTAAAATCAAGAGAGGAGAATTTTAAAAATGGCATAGATGACATATAAGAAAGTACCATGAACTTGAATTCAAATTGTAGGTAGTTTCGTCGTAGTTAAACAGTTTACTTTCCATAATTCTAGAAAAAAAAAATGTTCTTGATCAACAACCTGCTACAGGTGCGCGATAAGGTCTTGTAATACAGACTACAGCCTGACGGATACGTCACAATGCCAATCATGTATGATTGACAGGTGTACAGTACGCTGTCCCAGTGTGCTTACCCGGTATGTTATGCTATTCTTCATTATTGTTGGAATTAAGTAGCAATTTCAACTTAATCTGGCCCGTGAGGCCAAACATGCATTATGCTAGTCCAATGATGGACGTGTACCTCAAACACGTAGTCTTACATTCACCCTTTAACCAACATTATAAACAAATAGACACCAGATTTTTATAATGACATTTTGGAAGGGCAGTCAGATTTGTACTAAATACAAAATTGCCTCCTCAATAGTATAGTGGATACGTCTTCGGACTGACATGGTTCGCGGTTCGAGTCCCGCCACTAATTCACCTTGGCAATACATTAGCAGAGCCATGGTAATATTGGAGCGTCTTGATCACCTTGCGATGTGAATATATTCACGTTATAGAATTATCCAATCCAATATCATTATCGTTATTATCATCATCATCATCATCATTAGATGTAGTATCATTATCATCATCATTATTACTATTATTGATAATATTATTATCGTTATTATTATTATCGTTACTACTCGTATTATCACCCTCATCGTTTGTTTTCTTTTCATTGTTACCAGATCTGATACAGAATGTCCGACTCGGAAAAAAAGGTTTACGAGATCTTTTTATTATTATCATTAGAAACCAAATCATTTTAAGAGATACGATAAATAATGTAAGATATAAACCATTATTAATGTCGTTTTAAAGTCACCATAATGGTTTCATTATTTGGAAACGACACTGAATCTGCATGCATTGCATAAAATGGACACAGACCAGCGAATATAATTCCAGAGTGACGTCATAATTATTCAGAACCTGCGGAAAGCATCACAAGGTCACGTGAAGGCATGTTGAAGGATGGGCTGGGGAAATACAGAAGACGAAATGGGGAAGATCATAAATCAACTCATAAATTGTTCAAGATCCCATTGCTTAGAGTTTACTAAAAATTAATCCATTTGTTTTCATCGTTTAACATGGAATTTTACCGGTCGTAAAGGGGATGAGATTATGGTTAAACCATAAATCTAGAGGTATTTTTATGGATCGGAGAGGAAAACAGTGTCCTTGCTACGCATAACCCTCATTTATTTTCCACAAATCTGATTTCTAAATATTTTCCTTTCAATCTGTCCTCATATTGTTTCATCTAATGTATGTACCTACCTTTACAAGTTATGTTGGTTTTTATGCAGAGTATATACCTGATTTGCCCTTTCGTCCATAATTGTTTATAATATGCTTAAACGGATCTTTTAAAAAGGTAATTGACCTATTACGAATAAATTATTGTATGATTTAGGAGACGCAATGGCTCAGTGGTAGGGCAGTGGTCCTGTAACCGGGAGGTCCCAGGTTCGAATCCAATTCGAGGCGCTAGAGCTCTTTGGTGGGACATCTATCCTCATTAACAATATTTTGAAATAATATTTTTGCTTATATAGCTTATAAATCGTACGTTTGTCTTCCAAACACTTAACACTGTTTGCAATGTTACTGCGTTACGTATCACATATTGTTGCAGGTGAAAGCTTAATGAAATGCTCTTGAATTACGTTCATATTATTCCCTAGCACCGTTATCATCATCTTCGTCATCGAGCACCAGGTCTGTTACAGACATGGGCAGTCGTAGCCATCCACTCACGCCTATTACCTGCTTTTTTTGTTGTAAAGCTGGTATTATTGATAATCATATCTGTTTATTGATCATTAATGTGATCAACAAGTGTTGATGAGTAATGGTTTTACCCTTGCTTTTCTGAACACTTTATTCGCTATACTTTTCTTAATCTTTGTCAAATGTGGAGAAAAAACTGATCGCAATGGAGGTGACAAATGTATAAAACACTCTTGAATACTAAGTTTATGATAATCTCTAGAGTAGTTTGTAAAATGTGACGAAATGACAGGGAGGATAGATATTTTGACTCTGACTTTGAGTTTGAATTTGAAGATGCACGCTTACTAGTATTTCGCAATGATGATTATTTGACAAAATGCCAGGATGTAAGCGATGGACAAAATGATAACGTCTGAAGCGACTGACTGAAAATTATTTACAACAGTCTGAGCGCTTTCCAGGTCAAAATAAATCGTCAATTCATTTTGTGTTTTCCGGAGAAGAAAAAAATACTGTTTTTTGACAGGGTGACGTTTCCGTTTCATTGTAGCCGTGTGTTTTTCCAAGGGCTAAAGCCACCTCTACGATTAACGGACAAAAGACCCCCATACAGCCAGCAAAACACCTTGCTTTTGTTCCCCCCAAAATAGACCTCATCAGCCGGAAGATACGGGGGCGAAGAGTGACATTTCTGGCATTTCCCACTAAGAATAAGTAAGAAATAAATAACTTTTAAGCGTGAATGAGGGCAATAGGAGCGTGGTATTTGTATGTTTTTCGCCTTTGTTCTTTTCTTTTCTGACACGCGTGTGTTGTTTAGGGAGGGGGAGATGTGAGTTGGAATTTCTCGGTTGAAAAAAAGATTGACGTTAAAAGTATACAAGAAAAAATAAAATAAAAGTGGAGAAACATGACCAGATAAAGTTAAATTACCGGGTTTTTTTTTTTCTTCTAAAGAATCAACCGGAAAGATACATACAATGAAGTGTCCTGTGGTAAACACATATTGTATGGTGTTAGACCTTTATTTCGCCCCATTTGGTGGTACTCCTTCAATATTCCATCCACTCTCACGACTAGCATAGATTTCAAAAGAGAAAGTAGCAACTAGCATGCCATTCTGTTAGTCAGTATAGTAGTCAACATGCTGTCGAAATCCATACAGTTTGATTATTTTATAATAATAGCCTAATAGTCCACTCCAAATTTTATTAAACCGAAACGGACATTCTTTTTGCCCAATTGATCGTGAGCCCGGCAGCCACTGTGCAGCGCCAGATCGGCGTGGCTCTATCCCTTATTGTTGAACGCCAAACAAGGTAGCAACAACTCCCATCTTTTAACGTCTTTTGGTATGACGCGGCCGGGGTTCGAACCCACGACCTCCCGGTTGTGACGCGGACGCTCTTCTGACTGAGCCAACACTCCGGTGCATGTATATGTCATTATAAAGAATAGTTTACTATGAGTGGGTTTAAAGAGAAGGTTGAGTTCTGGGGAGAGGTGAAAAATAATTTGTGGGCGTTTTCATTGTTATTATGCAAGTGTGGAAGAACATCAAAGAAAAATGTTCTCTGAAAAGCATGGCTCTTTAAATGCCTTCTATTCTAAATATGATATGTATTAGCGTAAAAATGCGGGCCTCATTTTTAAACCACATGTTTCTCTAGTCCAATATACATCTTTCTGAGTACAGTGCTTGTTACTTTTACCAAGACTGGTCAAATTTCTTATCATTTTGATGGTTCCAGAACCTTGCAGTACACACCAATACTTATGCTTTGACAACTTTTTTTGTTCGGTTCCACACTGTTTCTTTCACAAAGCAATCACATAACCAGAACTCAACTTTATCTTTAAATATCGTTAGCGATATAGGTTATGTCCTTTTTAATGCTGACTGTTGACGTAATAAACTTAGTGGGTACAGAAAAGGGTAATCACTAGTACATTACCGATTTAAATTACCGATTTGAATTACCAATCTAAATGGTAATTAGATTAATTACTGCAAATGGGGGTCTACTTAGCCCATACCCCTGCTACGAGCCCATCGGAAATGTGTAAATCTACGCCTTGGTGCTTAAATCAGCAATTTTGTTTGAAGTCTGTGATAAAAGAAAAATATTTCGTTCATCAAGAAGATGATTGGATAAGAAAATGTCTGTCACAGTTTATTTCTCAAAATGACATCATTATGCAGTTCATTCAACCCCTGTCAGCGTCATCGCAATGAAACGTGACAGTCGTAATACTTGCAAATACCCGAAAAAATAAGAGGAGTCGTTTGCATTAAAGGAAACCGAACCCCAAATAATAACTTTACTTATTCTGAGAGATATATTATGTTATTACCCATACATCTACAAGATTCCCCACAAAAGTGTATGAGAGAGGTATAAAGCAAAAATAAAGTACAGTTTCTCAGCACGACATGGGCATCGCCATTTACTTGATCATGTGACGTACTATGCGAAGTCGTTTATCAAGTCAAGAACTTCTTGATCAAGTAAACGTATTCAAATTCATCGATGCTTCTTTCCCAGACGTGTGTGGTGATGAAGCATTTCATTCACCTGCTATTATCCTTTGCACTATAATTGCCAGAACACAAATTGCATGAATTGGTTAGTGCTCTTCTGTGTTGAAGGTTTCTCATAAATGAAATAGATTTGTCAACTGCTATAGTGTAGTATTTATAAATGAATCTGTTACAAGTGTGCCCCTGTTATTTATTTTTCACCTAATATAATTTTTATCATCTCAGTTGTCATTTTTTTCATTGAAAAGTAAAGGTTTCGTTATTGATTTAAAAATTCTTTCCAACTAGTGCATGATACATTTACAACTTCAACAGATACATCACATTTTTTAAAGAAAATGGCTGCGCCCATGTCATGCTGACAGGCATCACATCATGCCAGGAATATCTTCATTTATATATATCTTGTACATTTTCGTAAGGAATATTGTACATGAAAGGGCAGGAATACATCTCATTTTTCAAAATACTACACTTATTCTTTGGGTTTAGGTTTCCTTTAATTTCTTTTCTTAGTGTTGCCTCCCATGCAGCAAGATATGAATACCGAGTGAGAGTGTGGTTTTCCTTACATAATAATGACGATAATAACAAGTAAACATTTTTGTAAGACTCATAACACATAGGTATATCTGATATCTGCAAGTCTCTATGCGCTTCACAGAATAGAACAAAGAAGGAGCGGAAATGCTGCACTGGGTTCATAATTAAGAGATCTTACAAAGTGCTAAATAGGTATGTTTTCACATTATTTCTGAACTTTTTAATGTTTCGATATTTCGAAGGTATTCCGGCAGGTCATCCCTTAAAGGAGTGGGTGCATATGAACATGAACATTCCCCGTATAGATGTTGTCTTTGCGGCACATAAAATAATTATCTAACATGGGCATTATTCAACAAAATAGTCTGACTGAAATATTCTTCCGTCTACTTCCAATCACATGAATTCCGGTACACAATCTTTATAATATAATTATGACCACTTCAATGACATCAAGCCCCCGATCAGAATTATGAGTGTCAATTACGGAAGGTAAGAATATCATTTATCGTTGACATAAATGATTTATATCTTCTCAGAACGTTATTGATCATTCTAAAGAGTCATACGGTAGAGATTGGTCTATATTAAAGGTAATACAAAGTTTCGGGAAATTTTGGGTGGATGGCGATTCTTTACAATTTTGATATATTTGAATGCCCCTGTGGATGTTTTATAAGCACTAGAAATTTTAGCTCCTAAAACATTTCTGTTTTCGAGAAAAATTGAATATAAACATTTACTGGTGCTCCCGGTAAATTTTGAAAAATTTCAAATAGCGCCTACGGCCGTAAAATGGTAGCTACGAAAATGAAATTCGCAGAATATGAAGTTGTGATATATAATTTCCAAACGAAAACAGCTAATTTGTCGATTTTAGTCAAGAAACATTGTTTTATGGCATATTTCATATTTTGACCTTGAGAGGGAGTTATACAACATAAAGAGTTTCTTATTTACAATTTCATAACTTTAGACTCGATTTCAACCGCGACAACGATCACTGAATATTGTAGGATCGCATAATGCTTCCAATATGTTCATTTGAACCAAATTCATGACCCCATACCAAAACTTTTCCATCAAAAATAAATCATATGGAGTTATCACATTCACTTCATCAAAAGAGGTAAACGAAATACATTTCAACTTGTGGGCAACAATATGTCCACTCTAAATATATCAAGACCCAAATCAGATTTACAAGTGTAAATCGTTGAAGGTTACCCCACAATAAAGACTCTTACAGAATCGTCACTGTGGCATTTGAACAGGTATGGTAAAAGAGTAGAACTCAAGTCCTGCGTGTCGAAGCAAGTAACGAAATCACAGTATGATTCAGAATCAAGGATCATCATTTCGGCGCCATTATTACGTCGATAAGAAATACTGCATGTAAACGGAATGATAGCATTGTCTGTGTATCTATGTCGCTTTCTCTTTTACTTTGTGATTAACAGTTGACACCAAAACGTGGTGTCTGACTGCCATGTCTGATTCAGTCAGTCAATGAACTCGAGAGTACGAGAACATCGTGGAGCAATACACTCTAATACCACCACCACAACCCATTTTCTTTCGTGGAGTTGTTGGATATAAAAGTTCGAACCTCTCGGCAAATTTGAAATCCTGAAAACTAGTTTTTAATAAACCCATGTTAGGAAAGTTGTAGATCCGAGAGGTTGCTTTGTTGTTGAGTGTATATACGTTTATTTGTTCTTGTTTGTGTGCGTTTTCTTGGTGGTAGTAGTGGTGGCGGTGGTTGGTGGTAGTAGTGGTGGCGGTGGTTTGGTTGGTTTCTTTTCGTTTTCGTTTTTGATCTGTTTTTTGTAATTTGAGGGGGCTGTCTTTTGGGCTACGCGTTGGCAGATCAAGCAGAAAGCCCTTTTCTAAAGATTAATGATTGCTTGAATCTTCATGTTATTTCACGTCACCGATCAACATAGCTCGTTAAAAATTGTTTAAGAAGAACAAAAATAATCAGACATCAAATAGGATTTCAATTCGTAAGCACATGTATCTGTGGATTATCACTGTCAAACTGTCTCCAAAAAAAAATATTGTTATAGATCCAGACAAGAAGATTTCACAAAATAACTCATCACCACAGCGGGGGACTTGTGAAATATTTATTGTTATGATAACCTATGTTGAAAGGCGGTGATACCCTTAGAAAATTCTCTGCCATAAATTTGGTTAAAGAAAAAAAAGAACCGAGAGACGATCAAATTCAGTGACACTTTCAAGGGCTTCACAAATAAGTTTGTGTATTAGACGATTATATGGGGTGAGAATTCTTCACATACCGATGATATTCATGAAGTCGTAAATATGTATTGCAAGGTGCAAGTAATTGATATATTGCTGAAACATACGTTGAGATGGCAAAACATATTATTGTGATCAATGTTATCTTATCTTCGCTGTATTCTGTACGCTAGATTTCACAATGTACCACTCATTACTAGGTTTTTGTAATATTGATGTAATTTTTTTTTCACAAACTGCTTTTTTAATGTATTCTGATTTGAAGCAATAAACTTATAATTGAAGAAAAAAATAACTGATAAAATTTTTCATTTAAGCTTACAAAAGCGCTGAGTGCCATAACGTATTTTTAAAGAGTTTCTAATACTCGTGCTTCGGTCGAATTAATACCCACAATATTTAATGTTCAAAGAAATTCTTCCTTCCGGGTACCCATTTACGTCCCCCGAGTCGAGAGTGGCAAATGCCGAGTAATGACTTCCCAACAAGGTTTTCAACGTTGTAAAACCCCGCAAACATATCTATTTACACAGTATGTAAGGAAATAAGGAGTGACTATGATATAGGGAAGCACATCGAGATCATAATTGTTATCAAATAAGTAGTGTCGTGTTGATCATCTCAAAGGTGTAAATTTTGTTTTACCCATTCAATTTCAATTTCAATTTATTGTCCAATATTGGAAATTTGTTTTGCTCACATTTTGCAAACGTACAAAGAATCAAAATAAGTTTACATACACAATATATCATATACTTTGACAGAGAAATTCTTCAGAATATCGCTATACAGAAATTCTCTTACGTTATTATTTATAATACAAAATAAGTGAATTATTTTAAACTGTTCGAGTGAACGGGATAACCTGGAAAGGTTAAACAAATATAATTACAAAAATAAAGAAGAGGGTAAAATTCAGGTAGCATTATAATTGTATTTGCGGATCGAGAAAGGAACGAAGGAATTTAGAAAATGTTGAGTCGTTTACCAGAACACATAAAAACATATTATGGAAAGAGTGGATGATTTTCGTTTTTTTTTCATTATTTGTTTAACCTCTAGAATTATTTTGGATTCATATTCGCATGCTTCATTTAGATTTTTAATTTAACTCGTGATCTTCCTTGCTTGTTTGGTGAGAGATTCTTGATAGACGACGTAATATTATCGTTAACATCTAGGACTATCATCACCATTACATAACCGATCTGTCCGGATGTCTTGCTCCTTATCTGGTTTATTGTGACAAGCATGTGAAGATATCTCATGCATTTCAACATGAAATTGATGAAATAGTCGGCTATCTTCACCCGGAGACCGATATAGTCCGCTATCTTCATCCATGACATTCCTCGTAGTCCCATCCGTAAGGTATGTTTGTTGGTTCCGTCTGATGAACGGAAATGTTTTATAAAGCGTTTGATGACAGAACGTCATACCATGCTTAGGTTGCTATATCCGTTGTTAGCAAATGAGTGATATGATGTTGTGATGAAGATTAAAGTACTAAGGTAGCAATAATTTATCGACAGCCTTAAAGAGAAGGTTGAGTTCTGGGAAAAGGTGAAAAATAATTCGTGAACTTTATCATTTGTTATTATGCAAGTATGGAAGAACATCAGATAAGACATGTTCCCTGAAAAGCATGGCTCTTCAAATGCCTTCATATTCTAAATATGTCATGTTTATCGTAAAACTCGGGGGGGGGGGTGGAGGTTTTTTACGCCACGTGTTCGTGTAGTCCCATATATATCTTTCTGTGTACAGTGTTTGTAACTTTACCAAATTTCTTATCATTTTGTTGATTCCAGAACTTTGCAATACACACAAATTCTTATATGCTAGATGATCAACCTTTTCTGGTCGATTCCACACCGTTTCTTTCACAATGCAATCGCATGACCAGAACTCAACTCATCTTTAAACTACCCGTTATCCAAATATCTTCTTTTTCGTCAGTGTTGATGTATAAAATGTTAACGATATCAGAACGTTTGTGCTTCTCCAACTACAACCACAATCGTAAATTTATTTTTAATCTGGAGCGGAAATGGGGGCTATCTCTGCCACGCCTTTCCGTTTCAATCTCATACTTGGATACTAAACAGACATCCAATCGTAATAACATCCGCTAATAACCGATAAACACGTCGTAGAACTCCTGTGTAAACTACCCCCTCTTGGACATACACGTACGACCAATAAAAACAAAGCGGAGTGGTGTAGGTTTTCAGTTGTTTGTTTACACGGGGACAATGAGCGAAGACCTGCGAAACAGTATTACCGCACCACAGCTGCGAATGGCTCCAAGTTTTCGAAATCTAAAAAACTATCAACACAAACTAAGAAGTTCGATGAAAAAAATCACTTTTACAATGTGATCGCTTGACCTAGGCCCCATTTCATAAAACTTGTCATCGGTGACAAAATGGCTGGTTTGTGTTATAAGATAGTGAAATCCTTACTTCTGATGGGTTATCAGCAGATTTTGTCACTGATTTGTCATTTAAAAAAAGGCTTCGTGAAACGGGTACTATAACTCAACTTTATCTCTAAGCTTTCTGATGACGTGTAGTTGTATTGGAGCAGATCTTATGATCGCTCACTCTATCGCTATGAGGATGTTTATGAGGGGCTTGCATATGGGTTCAAGATGTTGCTAAAACACGCACTTGTTTGATAAACATCACATACCCTTCAAACTGCATCTATTTCATCACCTTCTCTGAGACTATACTTGTCTCCTCCATAATAGCTCCTACATCATCACCGGCCAGTCACCGGCCATCTCCATCTATCATTCTCCCTCTCTTACTCTGCATCTGTCTGTCTCTTTCTTTCTTTCTCCGCCTCTCCATCTATAAGAGGTATGTGTGGGTGTGTGACTTTGTGTGTGTGCGACTGTGCGTGCATACATCTTTCTCTCATTTCTGACTGCCCTATTCCTTTCTGGATCCTCTCACATTCTCTTTAAAGGTAAAGACCAGTAATGGTCATGCGATTGCATTGTGAAAGAAACGTTGTGAAATCAATCAGAAAAGGTTGATCATCTAGCATCTAGCATCTGCAAGGTTCTGGAATCATCAAAATGATAAGAAATTTGGCCCATTCTTCGTAAA
>BEXV01000377.1:139187-150463 GCA_003118195.1 Hemicentrotus pulcherrimus
CCCCCTCCCACCACTTCCCGGTCATATTTTCATGAAATAAGTTCGAACAAATAATTAGCGCCTTTCATGCTCTCGACAGATGATTTTAAAGAAAACATGTTTAACTTTCTTGAAGAAAAAAACCAACAATCAAAGGAATATTCGTACTTACCTAAAATGATACACATCGTTATAAAAACACGATGGAATGTGGACAAAGAAGCGGGATCATAATGTCTGTGAGTTACTGCCTTATGTCGTAACCTCCTCGACAGGTTCACACTATTGTAATGTAGCATGCAGCTGCAGGTGCAAAAAGACGTATCTCCTGTTTCCTCCATGTTGTGTAATAGAGTCATTTAAATAGTACCTTTGGAGAGTGCGCTGGAAGTGGTCGCTGCTAGAAGGAACAAATGAAATACAAATATTAGTAAAAGCGAATCGGAACAAAAATACCGCTATATATACACAAAACATCATGACGTCATAAATTATAATCCAGGCTCCTTCCGTATTGATCCTAAAATATTCCTCGAAACAAACCAAACGTTTTGTTTCGCGCACAATCTCTCTATGTATAAGAAAAACTATAATGGCGGAGGTTGTCC
Source organism: Hemicentrotus pulcherrimus (assembly GCA_003118195.1). Lineage (NCBI taxonomy): Eukaryota > Metazoa > Echinodermata > Echinoidea > Camarodonta > Strongylocentrotidae > Hemicentrotus > Hemicentrotus pulcherrimus. The sequence goes on from BEXV01000377.1 coordinate 139,775, forward strand.
TTTTTCGCAATAAATAGCAATCAAACTAATTTCCGAGTAAAACAAATCTGCAGGGAAGAAAACAATATTCTTTTAATAGAATTTGAGTAGACAATAGAACCCAAAAAACGGAGGGGTGGGTAAACAAAAGGGACATATCTACCGGGGAAACAGAATAAGCAAGCTGGGTATAACAAGCTACTTCCCACCAACAATGCAAGATGAATATTGAGAATATATAAGGAAAATACTTGGTGGGTAAGACAGAGAGAGAGGGGAAAAAGAGAAACATTAACCTACAGAAACTCAATAGCCAGGATAAAACTAAAATTCGTCAGTGTCCTCTCTACAAAAACAAATGGCCTTGTGAAAACCAACCGTCGAACTCGTCCAACGACTCGCTGATCTCCGACTGCGAGCAAAATACACTATGTTTGTTTATTTATTCAAAAACATGTTACCAAAAATATTACCGGCTATATAATTCCCATATTCTGCCTGCTCGCTTTCCGACACCCCCCCCCACCCTCTTCCTTCCCTTTCTCATCTCGATCCCCATTTCAATCCTATTCTTTTTTTCGCTTTTTCCTTTTATTATATCATTCCTCGTCCACTTTTTTTCGAAGCGCATGCGCAGTAAACTTCGAATTTCTCATTTGAGCGATCGACTTCATAATAATTCCACGCAAGTTGACCTTGTTAGGGAAAAACACAAATTTATATCTCTTTTTTTATGATAGAATAGGAATAACCTATTTGGGGCCAAAAAGTAGCCCCGAAAGAGGGCACATCGAGTATCCAAAAGTTCAAAGGTGAATTTCCGATGATGGGGCAAACAATCTTATAATAATTTGATGAAACAAGGTAAATAAAATGAGAAGGAAAATACAGACTTAAGCCCTTCTTAAAACAAATCAAGAAGGAAATCCTTCCACAAACATTACATTGAAACTTCTGCCAACGTTCAAACATTTTAAGGAATCAATTACGGCCAGGTACCAATTCAAATGCCTCATTTGGCTGAAGAGTGGCAAATGTAGATACAATCTGTCTTGCCAAAATACATTAGTGCTGCAACAGGGATTCGAATCCCGTACCTTGTGCTTTACAGTCCGAAGACTTGTCCACTGGACCACAACACCTCTACAGTTTACTTTTATTTTAAATTCAATAATGGAAAATTATTGCCTAAACCAACTGAGGTCTGAAAGGACAATGCTACACCTTACCTTAGATTAATAGTCGCCCCTTATGAGCCCAAATAAAATTTTAAAAAACATGTTTAGCGTCCTGTTTTTTTTTTTGAAAAATAGGAAGGAGGAGGCCCTTTTTTTCTTTTTCTTTTTTCTTCAAAATGGCCGCTCGCTACATTTTCCCTGACAGTCAGGCTATTTTTACAAATGGCCACCAACATTTTATTTGTTTGTTTTTTTAATCAGAAATACATCCATATTTAGCAATGTTTTTCATGACTTTTTTTTTTCTTAAAAAAAAAAATTAAAAAAATAAATAAATAGGAGGCGGCCCCCAAAAGGGAAGCGGGCGGGGACGCTTAACATATATTTTTGTCAATGGCCTATTGCTTCCGAAATAAACAACTTCTCATGTTCTCTACCTTCAAGTTCAACAAACCGATTTATTCTTAGCCACATTGAACTATCCCAATCATTGACATTTTGAAAACTTAATCATTTCGTGAAGGATAACAATACCACTGTTTGTATACGTTTCTGATTATCATGGCCGATCGTGATTGCTTCCTCAATTTGGCAATCTAGAAAGCTTTTCAACATGTCCATAATATTATGCAATTTGATTAACAGTACGGAAGCTTTCTGTAAACAATTTGCGTTTCGCCGACAGTGAAGTTCGCTCACTGATCGGTTTTATATGAAGCGATAAAGAATGGCAAGCTCACCAACATAAACATGGCATTCACCTTTTCATACAGACATGTAAACACCATTACCAAGTCAATGACATTTGGGCTCGTGAAGGACAAGGACATGGATAGAAGACGAAATGTTAAGGTTGTTGTACTTTTGAAAGGATATGTTTTTGTTATAATGGTTATTTTAAGCCGATGTCGATATATTTATTACTTTTTCTTAGGTTTCAATTGGTTTCAATATTTTTGGAAAAGTTGGTAGACGGATCAATCTCTGCAATCATTTTTCATTTACAAGGGTTACGCGAAATCAGATAAACTGCGTATAATTATTTTTTCCTATAAAATTAATAAATGCCCTTATTCCAGCATTTCGAGATTACCTTTCTTTCTTGAAAAGTTCTGGAGTATTTGGCCTGGCCCGCTTTTTATTTTTCAGTGGGCAAAAAAAAAATTCACAATGCTGAAAAAGTTACATGAACTCGGATATAGTTTAGGTCACTAAGATTGATGGAAGCTTAAAAGCTGATGAATTAATGAAGTCACAATGATACAATGTCAGAAAAAAATTTATCTGACCTAATTTGTCCTAATGCAAAAAAATAGCTTATTGTATTACTTTTGTTTCTTCATAAATTGTCATTCGTAAAGCAGTAGAGCCACTTGGGGGGTTTACATTGGGGAGAAAATGAAACTCGTTAGTTTAAGTGTGTAACCGAATGGAAGAGTCCATAGCTACGTCACAATCGAATGACCAATGCAATCCGCCGATAACATTAAAGAGTCACATGGATACAACAATCTCATATCCAATTATGCAAAGGAATTATAACACTTGTCCTTGAAATCGTGAAATTCGTTGTTATTTAGTTTCGTGTCGGGCTTTTCAAGCAGAATTACCTTCATGATTATTGCCCATGTTCTGAGAAAACCTTTGTTTAAATAATATATCAGAATGCCCCTTTTAATAGGGCAGTGTGTCATTCCAGGCACTGGAAACAAAATCAGACGTATGACTTATTAACCCCCCCCCCACCCCCTTCTCAATATTCAGGGCATTTATTCCTATCATGAGGCTAAATTATGAGGGGCAAAAAAAGCACAAACGGCTATTACGAGCTTAATTGACGTTTATTCATCGATAATCACTGACGCACGAGCCTCAATCTTTGGTTTCAATGACCTCGGCAGTTGGGCTAATCTTTCCGATTTGATATAATTCCTGTTTTGTTGACTTTATATAAATGACAACTGTATTTAAAAAATATATATATATAGATAATGTCGTTGATATTATATAAATTACAACTTAATGATATCATTATCTATGACCCAATAATTTACCTAACATGAAACAAATGTGAAGGGGTAATGTCTTACATGCCAATGACATAGGCATCTCTCTCTCTCTCTCTCTTTCTTTATCCCTATCTCTCTATCTCTCCCCTCTCTCTCTTTTTTCTTTCTCTTTCTCTTCCTCTTTCTTTTCTCTCCCTCTATCTCTCTCTTTATTTCTAGTTCTCTCTCTCTATCTTTCTCTCTTTCTCTCTCTTCATTTCAATGACGTCATCATGATGATCAAATTTGGGGATATTTTCATTCGTTCAAGAATTGGGTCAAATGATATGATTATGCTGAAAGTGAATTGGATGACTCGGATCGTAAATGAAACATGCATTATCATCTTTATTCTGATTTTGGATGGATCGGGGCGTTTCGTACTAAATCTACTTTTGAGTGAGTCATACTTATCAGCATGATCACGGATCGCTCATTTATGAATTGGAAACGAGCCTCAAAAGGAGTGGAATCCAATTTATTAAAAAAGTTATTCAGCGACAACTTTGATTGGATTCAACTACAGATCAAAATAAATCTCCTTAAATGTACAATTCCAATTGTGCATAAAAAAGATAAAGTGAATAATGGGAGTCTCCGTTAACGTGTATTTCATCATGGAGTTACTAACTTAGTAACTCCATGATTTCATATTCAACAAAGAGCACTAACACCACGTGCGATAAATCATGGAGTTACTAACTCCATGGATAAATCAAGAAGTTACTATCAGCACATAAAGAAGAAGAAAAAAGTAACTGTCAAAACATTGCCATACTGTATAAAGCTAGACGTACTTTTGATTGCGTCACTTCATGCGGTCACCAAGCATTTTTATCGTGATGGCAATATTGACCCATTATTCAGAAAGTTGACGCAATAATANATGACGTCGTTAATACGACAAAAATTATCTTGAAAAAAATAGTCTTTTAAAGACGTCATAATGACGTCGTTGATAAGACAACATATATCTTGAAAAAAATAGTCTGTTGAAGACGTCCTTATGACGTCTTTTTGACGTCGTCACTAAGACAAAAATCATATTGGAAAAAAATAGTCGTTTTAAGACGTCATGACGACGTCGTAATTACGTCGTCCATACGACGTACGACGTGTTGACCACTTTACGACCAATTTATGACGTCTTTAAGACGTCAGGCTGCTATCAGGGTAACTCCATGGATAAATCAAGAAGTTACTGTCAGCACATAAAGAAGAAGAAGAAAAAAGTAACTGTCAAAACATTGCCATACTGTATAAACGTTAAGCCCATTCCAAGCTAGACGTACTTTTGATTGCGTCACTTCATGCGGTCACCAAGCATTTTTATCGTGATGGCAATATTGACCCATTATCCAGAAAGTTGACGCAATAATATGAGGGCCCTAGCCCTTTCACAAGATGCGTCAATGACAGCACCACTCTCTGGTCTCTGACGCAGTACTACATCAAAAAGGACGCCTATTGAGCAAATGGGCTGAAATAAAAAGAAATTTACCTTTGTTTTGTGTCGTTTCTGTAGACTTTGCCGCCGAAGAACTCGCGTCAAGTCATCTTCCGTCTTACTCAGTCAAAACGGTCCAATTCTCAAAGGCAAAGATGATGTTAGGGGTATGCATCCATTAAGCGCACAGAGATATAAGCTGGAGGAAACGTCGACAATATATTCTTAACTTTCTTTCAGTTCTTTAGAATTTAGCTATTATAATAACTTACAATAATGTGGATTCCGGTATATTTTGGCGTCCTTATTCTGTTTTTACTTTCCGGGGAAGACGAAAATTCCAGCGCAGTATTTTCTGATACTTTATTTTTAAATTCAGGCTTCGTAAGTAGAGAAAAAGTCCAAAGTTTAACCCTCCATTGCAATAGCTCGAGAATAGTGTTAGAAAGTCCACCGGTATACGAAATTTTTGTCAATCGGTCTTATTTGGTCCTCGATAAGTGATCCTCCGTGTATTTTATCTTCTATATTATCTTCGAGCTCATACAATGCAAAGTAAGATGAATACAAAAGCTTTCTGTCTATTCTAAAAGATGATCTCGTTTTTGCTGAAAACCGTTTTGTTGATCAGCTCCTGCTTATGGCTAGTTTAGTACGTACATGTCCACGGCCTTATGACCTTAACAATTACTTACTACAATAACTGGCTCTTTCCAAGAGCGAGATGGGCATTTTCGTCTCTATTATTGCACGGATTTCAGGGGTCCGTTTTAGGTTATGATAGTAGAATTACCTGTTAGTTTATGTCACCATGGGGATTCTCAACGATTAGCGGATTTGTGGCACCGAGAGATGCGGCTACTCTCCCCCTAGGCTATCGGCGTCAACGCGACGGGGGAAGCCTGTCAATCAGCCGCGGAGACTGGCAGCAAACACGATCTCGACGGTGCGGTGGACGCGCGAAGAAAATGAAACGAAAACTTGTACGAGTGAATCCGTGGTATAAGCCTGTCACGCGTAGTTTTTAATTCCAAATGATAATCGATCCTGACCCTTTACATGACAAGGTCAATCATTCCACAAGTCACCAGTTCTGATGACTTTCGCGTCGAGCTTTTTCCTTCGATCTCCAACCGCAAAAAATGGCGTTCTCCTGGCGACGCGCGACGCACAAAAAATTCGAGATGCGTTGGATGTCGTCTGCTTAGCAAAACGTCTCCCAGACCTCACAGTGCAGTGGTCGAACGACCGGAATTGGTCGCGTTGACCCCGGGCCGCGCTCCCGACCTCTACCCCTGTGTTCCTCCAGGGTGATCACCCGTCACTCACTGGAAAACTCTCAGACGACTCAAGAGAATGAATTTCATTCATCCAGGCCAAGGAATTTTGTCGTCGAGGATTCGGAAAACACAACTTCCAAGACGCAAGCCAATGCACTAGTTAGAAGAACATGACTGTAGACAAATAGGCCCTAAAATGACGTCCACAAGCTATTGCCACAGTTGCAAAGACCATATAATCATACGAATTCACGAAGCGATTTAAATCTGTTCTTGCTCGAAATCAAATTACCCTTGTATTCCTCAAAATACAAATGTGCATCAATGGATCCATATTGGCCTCAAAATAAGTTTAGATTGGGTTTTCGAAAAGTTCACTGATCATAAGCTATAAAACTAAATGCACTGTCGTGTTTCAGGACAGTCATGATTCAGCGTAAATTAAACATCCAATATACAGCCGAGATAGAAGTTTAATAAATCATGCTCTTATCTCGAGCTCGAGTCATGCCGGATGGATGATTTGCGGTGCATGGTTTTCCGTCGCCCTGATTGTATTTTACCGAAAATCCGTGATCGGCAGAAGAATTAATATCCAGCTGTATCGTTTGATGATGGGCAAACGAAAAATATTCAGAAGTTTCACTTCACTAGCGTGCAGAAACTTGTCTCCAATTTTGCTCGATTGGTTAGCTATAATCCGGCATAAGGGCAACGGGAGCGCAATCCATTAGTTTCACTTTATTTCAAACGTGCAGAAACATGATTGTCTCCAATTTACTCCAAAGATGATAATCTTTTAAAAGGAAAACTTCCCCCTTTTTCAGACCGCTTTCTATCTCTTTTCAGTCCATAACTGTCACTCTTTCTTTTCTTTTCTTTTCCAATGGCCTATCAATATTCTATCAGAGAGTCATTTGATTCAGGGGCGAGTGAATGGTCACGGAAATAGCGACGGATAGGAACTTTGAGAACTAACCTGTCACAGTCGACGACCCCATGGGCTCAATTGGAAGGTCCCTGGCAACAAAAGACCATTTCCATCTAATTACCCTCCTCAAATCTCTTCCGAAGCGATCATGTAGCGCCGCTGGTCCAGCCAAGCTTGTCTAAGACGTCTCTTTGGTAGTAATTAACCCTTAAATCCGTTATAAGAACCTGGTAACTTGTCCTTTCAAGGTTGCAACTCTTCACCATGCAATCAGAAAATTGGTCCACCTCTTAAGCTAAATGTACCTCATTATTCACCCCCACTTCTCCGCACACCCCTCTCCACTTTACTTCGTTTACGGAGTTTCAATTTAGGCAATAGTGATGTTTATTGAATAAGAGAGCGATTAACCCCGATAGAAGAACCGCGCTTGCATTCTTCCTACGCTTCAACACAACACGGCCCAATGGAGATGGATAAATATTGACTGATTTCCCATTCTGGTCTTTTGTTGTCGAGTTTCCTTAAGGTCTCAAACCCCTGGCCGCTGATCCTTTAGAACTACATTTTAATGTGTAATTACAGGACGGATTTAAAGATAAAGTTTAGTTCTGCGTGACCATGCGATATCACCGAGAGAGAAACTGTCTGAAATCAGTGGAAACGATTGTAAAGGGCTTAGTCATGTAGCTCATAAGTATTGATGTAAAACATGAGGTTTAGAATCATCAAAATGATAAGAAATTGCCAAATCTTCCTAAAAAGTGCACCGAAATGTGTATTTGGGGCTACATAAACATGTGGCTTAAACTTGTGGTCGACAATCTCTAGCTGTTGTCATATTTCGAATATGAGGGCACATGGCTAGCCATTCATTTCAGAGCATGAGGAAAACACTCCATTAGAAAATTTGCTCATCAAATTCACACTCTGCCTAGCACCTATGCACACGGCACAAAATGATGTCAATTATTTTGTTAAACCGAGTGGATCGAGTGCGAATTCGATGAGCTAACACCCTAGTAAACTGTAACTACTAGAGTAAAGCTCTAATGAGCTGTTCTCGTCATGGGACATTTGTTTCTATGATAGCCTTTCATACTAACATGAGAATAAATATAATTTTTAAAAAGCTTACAAATAATTATTTGCATCTTTCTCATTCCTCAATCTGCACTTTAAGCCTGATCGATATGGGCCTAATGATGCTGTTTGCTAAATAGCGTATTAAAATCCGATTTAGGCTTGTGGGCTGATTAGTCTGGTCGTCAGACTGGAGATGAATTTCTTAATAAAAAGGAACTGAGGTTAACGTGCTGTCAGCTTTTATATAATTATATCCCTCTCTTCCTCTCTAAATAGCCTTCAATATACATGATATAACATGTTTCAAGCTCAGTCAAACTCTTCCCCCATTACAGTCTGGATTTAGATACACTGAAACCATCACAGACTGACGTGAGCTATTTATTTTCGTTATACCATAGCATTCACTTCTTAGTATCCAAACCATCCTGCTGAGTGTCTACTTCTTTTCTTAAATTATTAGCAATCGCTATCTATTACTCGGAGACAGTAACTAATGGAAAGCAATTACCAACAAAAAAAAAGGTTTTAAAGGGATCCGATTCTGAAACAAAATCCTGGATTTGGCTCATGCTGCAATGATAGTTATAAACCTTAGGATTAGTCAGGTACCCCGTGTCTTTTACAAGCCGATCGCCTGTCTGATTATCAAGATATTTATGATTGGAAATCGATTTTGCGTTTGCCTAACGGTTGTCATAACACTACAGTCTATTGGGGGAAATGAGTATGGTAAAACCGGTCACTCAAAGATTTTGACTTTTCTGAGGCACTTCTTCATCATTTTGAAGCGCGATTTTTCTTTTGTTGGGCTTCAATATTACACCATATCACAGACACTGCATCTCAGATTTAACATTGTTTAACGATGCCTATTTTATTTTAAGGACAAACGCCCATTGAAAAATCATCCCAAACTATCTTAAGTACCTCCCTTCAGTTATATACAAGACTTCCAATCCCTTTATAGTTTCCGACTTGTTATTTTCGATGCACCACAGTCATCAACACTCCTGTAAACTTGATACAAAAGAGTGGGAATCCACTCGTTTGGGAGTATGACTCCTAAGGATCAACACCTCGGAGTTACATCCACTTCCAACTATAATTAAATCCACTCGAAAGTAGTGTTTGAATAACTATTATGAAAGTGGATTCCACTTTCCTAGACCGTGCAAATGCACTCCAAAACGAAGTGATCCCCAATAGTATGACTCCCCCGTGGATTAATTGTCCAAGTTCATGTAATCGGAAAGCACAAATGTTGACGTCAGTGCCATTATTACGTCATAACTCATGCAGCATTAGGCTCGTTTATCGAAAGACAAAGGTTAGGCGGAAAAGAGACAAAAAGACAAATAAAAGACTAAAAGCAAACGAACTAAACTTATCTGTGGGCTGTGTTTCCAGAAATCTCTGTCCCTTTTAAGGCAGATGTTTACTGTTTAACCGAATATAGTGCATAAGTTTAACGGTATATTAATGTATATGTATCAAGTAAGTTAAAGGTGAATTTGGAATCAACTTCAAACATACTAAAAAATGAATAAAATCCATTTGGAATTTGTTATAATTGTGCTTGAAGGTATAATGCCCTATATCAACGTGTTTGTTCTGTAAGTCCAATACTTCGGTCATATAAGTACCTTAAATGTAAAACATGGCGGGTGGTTTGGAGAAAAGGGAAATCCACAAGACAAACACAGGCAGCATTGCATGAATATCAAATACAAATTAAACACCAACACCATAAATAAACGTTTCAACTTTCATACCACTCCTCTTCCGATCGGTGCATTATATTTTGTGTTCATCATGCAATCCCGGAAGGGGTGCAGTCGGGGGACGCCCCCCCCCCCCTTTGGCAAATCCAAATCTGGCATCAATCATAATGATATCCTTTAATTAGCTTACCGCCTAAGGATTCTCCGCAGCAAGTGGAGACCCGTCAAAGTATGTACGATAACCCTTTCGTCTTCTTCTACTTCTTCTCCTTCGTCTTCTTCTTATTATTATCATTCTCCTTCTTTAATAAAAATCTATATAAAATTACACCATTACTTATGACGATTCTATGATTTTAAGGTGAGGCATGTAAGGATATTTCTTCGAATAAATATTTTGTCAGATTTATTTACATCAACATATTTCCATTTTCATTTTCTTCATCATCATTATCATCGCCATCATGATCATCGCCATCATAATCATCGCCATCATTAGTTTTTGTGTTTTGTTAATCATCCACCACCACCACCCCGCGCTATCACGCTTTTGAGTAAGCGGATACTGTGATAGCCCTTTTTCTTCGGCACTAACATACAAATTCGATTAAATTCAGATTGGAAATGAATGTCAATTTCCCTTACGATAGATGCTAATATTTGTTCATTTAAAATTAAATAGAACTTCAGGGACGTCTCATCTTAGATGATAGGACAGAATTGATAAGCAAATCAATTCAGTCAGTTTAACAATCAAGTCATGCCCAAAGACATCCAGCTCGCCCATCGAATCCGCGGAGAACGCGCCTAGAACCAGCAGGTATAAAGTTTTGATTCTTTTCCCTCTCTATTTTCCCCAGTCTTTTTTCCCACTTAAAAAAAGAAAGAAAGAATTTGGCATTCATTCAATCGGGAAAAGCCCAACCATGAATGATATACATATCTTTACCTAAAGGGGGCGCTCGACTAGAGCTAATGGAGTCAATGACACGAAATAATTCACGGGTTACTTTCTG
>BEXV01000377.1:151102-161839 GCA_003118195.1 Hemicentrotus pulcherrimus
AAACTAACATTTTTGAAAGTTGATTTCTGCGGGCCCAAAACATATTTTGAAGAGGAAATTTGTTGTAATTGATCAGTAAGGCTTTCCCTTCGCAATGCTATGAATTTTGCATCATTTCAAAACACTTTTGCTTCTTGGTGTGACTCCTTTAAGATGGTACTTTTAGTTTAAGTTTCTCCACCAATCTACCTATCTGATGATACCCCCTCTCTCTCTTCCACCCCCTGTGCACTTCTCGCCCCTTCCCCTAGCTTCCTCCCTCCCTCCCCACTATTTTGCTTCTTGCCCCAACCTCACACCCCCTTTCTATTCTCTACTTATCAGTCCTTCTCCCGTAATTTATGTTGGTCTGTTCTCTCTTCGTTCTCTCTTTATCTCTCTCCCTCTCTGTTTCTTTGTCTCTCTCTCTCTCTCTCTTTATGTTATTCTTTACTTTTCTTGGCGCCTTCCCCTTCTCTAACTTTATCCCCTCCCTGCCTAAACCCAGTTCCCTCACTCACCCTCTTTCTCTCTCTATCTCTCCCCTCCCTTTCCTCCTTTTCTGTTCTATCCTTCTATATGATGCCTATCAATTCCTTCCTTCAATTGACCCAGTTTTATGATTGATGAAAGTTCACATCAACAAAAACATAATACTCAATCAGAGATACACCCTTTCATTCCATATCCAGAAATTGTTCTTTAATATCTCTGCACACACGTAGGAAAATTCGAAAACTAAACCCTGATAAACTCAAAATGAAGGATGGGGAATTGTTCGGGATATGTAGACTTACATAATGCTTAAGAAAACGACTGTTGGGTGATTCATATTTTGAGAGAATGGATTGTTAAATGTCTATTTGGGGGAGAGAAAAAATCAAATAATAATAATCATTGGATCAATATATATAGCGCAGTTTCTATATAAATCTACTGTACTGGCAATGGCTGTTTATGCCGAATGTTAGTTACGTTTTGTTTTTCTTTTTTAAATTCATTTGAACAAAACGTAAATAGAATAGAGGGCCAAAAATACTAGAAGACCCCTTCTAAGAAGCACACTCATTGCGTAAGGCTTCAACCATAATGCATCTGAATGTTCATAGCCTGTGAATGACAGGTTTGCCAATAAATTAAAATAATGGAAAATCTAGTACAAAGGTAGTTCTTATAGAAATTGTCCTTTGCAGAAAGAAAGAAATCAAAATAGAAAATACTCTTTATCCTTTAAAAGGACCAAGATACAATAATAAACAAATAAAATCAAATCAAATAAAACCTGAAAAAATGTATTACCAAAACCTGAAAAAATGTATTACCAATATTCTTTCTTTCATTGACCAAGTATCAGTTTGATTTGAAAATGTTATGAACCTCACAACAAAAGATAAATTGTCATGACATTTTATTGGCGCAGGAAAATACATTCCAATCTTCAAAATTTAAAGCAAAGATTTTGGTGAGTTTTCAAGCTCAATATCCTATGAGCATCAGGTTCAACATACAAAATATCTGAAAATATCGTTTCCTGAAAAAAACAGAAACTTTAGTAAATTTCATGCATCATCCAGATTAGCAAAGCTTCACTGAATGGTGATACAAGCCTGCTTGACAAAATCGCAAAACTTCATGTCACAAAAATTCTGGTTTTACCATTATCTCTTCAATGCAGTGACAGATATTCCGAGAAACAGGCTGATACGACCAAGGGCATCAGCAAAGGTCATATAACCCACATGGTTATACAAACCATATGCTGCTTGCCATCATAAAACATAATTATAATGTGAAAATCAGTATGATAGTGAATACACTCTCAATCTAATCCTTTTTTTCTTTTAAATGATTACTATGCATAATATATATAAAATCATCTATAGCCTGGGTGCTACATGGATAAACATGTACCCTCAATGGAGCTTTAAACAATATTTCTTGCTCAAACAGAACCAAAGAAGATATTGACTGTTCAGAACCAGAATGGTATTATTTAGTTTAACAAAGATTTAGTTCCATTCTGACTCTGAATAGACGACATTCAAAGTGCAAATTTAAGAAGTCTTGCAATTTAAATGCTAATGATTTGGTGTAACTTGATATCTTTGAGAGCTTGTCCATCTTGGCATCAAGTTGGATTTGATAATATAGAAAATGAGAGAAATCTAGCTGATAAAGAATCAAGTTCTGCAGTGTTTAGATTGATTATAAGTTTAAGAACCCATAAATATATTATCCTTTATCCTTTCATGGGCTATTTCTCTCAATTTAGATTTTCTTCATAAGCGAATTCAACCTCTTGAAGTGTGGACTCTCCCTTTAAGAATCATGAGCTTTTCAAAATATTGATCAGGTTTTGCTCTCTTCACTTTTTTCAGGTAAGTGAACTGCCATCGTTTAAAACAGTTGCTTAAATGACTCACCCTTAATCTACCAGCTCAAGTTTTACATAGCACCCTGACTACAAACAATCATTTTCAATTTAATATAAATATATCTATAATCAAAGCAAACCCAGCCTAATCGGACTCTCGATATTCTGCTTGAACGTTTTTAAGAACCTCGAAGCAAGGGCGCCATCTACGACACGTGCGTCGCTCGACATGGTGACGGTCATGTAGGTGAGTGGTTTGCGGTCATTCCCGATGGCTAGCTGGGACCCGCCGATGGCCATGATGCAGGACTGAGGTAGGTTGATGACGGCGCTGAACTCTGAGATGCCGAACATACCTAGGTTTGAAATACTGCAACAAAAAACAAAAACAACCATGAAAATTCTTAATTGAAGCTATTCAATAAAAGCATCACAAACTAAAGGGCACCCAAGACATTGTCCACCCATGACAAGTCAATTAAAGTACTCAAAGTGTTTGAAATATCAGCTTTAAAAGGACAGGGGTCTTCAGCTGCTCCCATCCCCTTCTTCCCCAAATCTTACATATTCTTTGACACCTAATTTATGTAATTCATTGCCATCTAAAACAATAAAAATTACCTTTTTTTTTCCTTCAAAGATTGTGTTCTTACCTAAAAGATCCACCCTGGAATTCGTCTAACTTCAGCTTGTTGGCCCTGGCTCTCGTTGCTAGATCCTGGAAATCAAATCAGGAAATTAGTATTGATTATGGTAACAGCAGTTCAGTGATTTGTGCTCTTGAAGTAGAATAATGAAAATTTAGGTTCAAAAGTTGTCCTCTTCTCATAGTCCGACAAGATAAACAAGGTGCCTATGCAAAGCTATCTTTTTTGACCAAGATACGTGTATAATAATCAGATAGCTGGGAATTGTCTTCTAAAATGCTGCAAATGATACAAGTCAATGACAATCACCTTTTCTCATTTTATGTGAGGATGTAAAGAAGATGTCAGGCTCAAGGAAAGATGTGAATGGTTTACATAAATCCTACCTCATGCTTAGACAGTACAAATAAATAAGTTGTCAATTTATGATAACATAGAAAATTACATTTCAATTATAAATTGCCTTTTTATGAGATACAAAGCACATAAGACATATTTACCAACAAAGAAAGAAAGAAAAGAGTATCATATGAAGCTTATATTAATTACCAGCAAAGAGGAATATGAAGAAGAATTAGAAAATATGTTTTTTCAGACACTTTTTGAACTTGTGAGTTTGGAAATTCTTTAGCACTTTCAAGACTAAATCAGAAATTGTTTTACCGTAGATGGTTTTCTTACCCTAACATTTGCAGAGATCTCCATTAGACCCTTAGCATCAGCGCTCTTGACGATGGGTGTGATCAGACCCCCATCCGTTGCTACGGCAACAGAGATGTCGATGCTAGACAGGGGCGTGGCCTGCTGACCGTTCCAGGTCACGTTGACTTCAGGTACTTGCTGGAGAGTGTGTGAGAGAGAGGACAACAATTTAAAGGACTAGTCCACTCAAAAAATAACTTACTTTCAATACAAGCAGAAAAATCAGACAAACCAATCAAAAAAAGGTTGAGCAAAATCGGATAACTGATAAGGAAGTTATGAATTTTTGAAAAAGTATGTAAAACTATGAAACAATGATAATCACAACACACATTGCCAAGATGATTATCAGTTTTGACGTCACATCCTCACTATTTATCAATTGCTCTATATGTTTTAATCCCATTTATTTCCCTTTTTATGCCCCAAAACTTGATAACTCATTTCGTACGACAGCATTTGTATGGACAGTACTCAACTGTTTTACATTTGTTGTATATCGCAGGTAAACTTTCAAAGAGCAATGTTTGTCTGAGAAATACATATCGATACATCATTAACCATGCCTGGGGATATATATGTGAGTCGGCCTAGAGGTATAGTCAGCTCTCTGTCTTTACCTACAAACTGAGTCTGATGGACCCTACTTCAAAACTGTGTCTCCTCTTTTGGATTGTAAGCTGAGAGGCTTCCAAAATGTAAACAATCATAATTTATTGATAAAAGTATGGAAAAAATAAATAACTCTGGGCCCTGACTTAATAATGGTTACGATTAATCTTAACTCATTTGCGCCTGATATCAACGCAACTATGTACATTAAAGATAGGAGACTGCCAACTTGGGATTGATTTGGATCAACCGCAATTCTTTATAAGACAGGTCCCAAGATCTCACCTTGAGGGCCATTGCAGCTGCTTTAATGATGAAGTCATTGACGGACACCTTGATGTTATCTTTCTTGAGTTGTTTGCGTAGACGTACTATCTCTGTCAGCTCACAATCCACCATGGAGTAATAGTGAGGTATGGTGGTCTGGAAGATACCATACAGAAATCCGCAGTTATTTCTTCTTATGTATGACAATAAATTTCAAGTTTCTTTACTTGTTTGTTTAGTTGTACAACCTCTTTCAGCTAACAATCAATCATGGAATACAAGTGAGGTATGGTGGTCTGGATGATAACCATACAAAAAGAAAATCAGCACTTATTTCCTCTTATGTATGACAATAAATTTCAAATTTCTTTACTTGTTTGTTTGGTTGTACAACCTCTTTCAGCTAACAATCAATCATGGAATACAAGTGAGGTATGGTGGTCTGGATGATAACCATACAAAAAGAAAATCAGCACTTATTTCCTCTTATGTATGACAATAAATTTCAAATTTCTTTACTTGTTTGTTTGGTTGTACAACCTCTTTCAGCTAACAATCAATCATGGAATACAAGTGAGGAATGGTGGTCTGGATGATAACCTTAGAAATGAGAAAAGAAAGTCAACATAAATTTTCACTTATAATAGAATAAATTTCAGGTTTGCATACAGCATGTTCAGTACAAAAGATATTTCCCTTCATGGAGTTCACCAACATCTGGTATCCCCCAGGGTAGCGTATTAGGTACTTGTCTATTCAATTTGTTCATTAATGACATCCCCCACTACATTGACTCCTCATGTGCATTGTTTGCGGATGACACCTTCAGCTCTCGCCCCATATATGCTACTGTCGATCATCAATACCTCCAAAATGACATCTATTGTAGTCATTAGTTGTGTCAAGAAAACAAGATGTTTCTCAATGCTTCAAAATCTTAAGCCAAGAGGATATCATGCGCCAATAATCAAGGTATTCCTGAGTACAGCATCAATAGTGTTCTTCTTGAGGTTGTCACTGAGACCAAACGTTTAGGTGTCATGATAACCAACCCACTACTTGGGCTGCTTTCTAATGTTTCATCTGGTCTCTCTTTCCACAATACATTTTGTCTGTACAAAGCTCTTATCCAACCCATACTTAAGTACGATCCACCGGTTTGGACACCGTATACGAAATATTAATTGGTAAGATTAAAGCTATTCAACGTCGAGTGACCCAAATTATCCTTAAACAAAGAAGAATGGAAATTTCCTACGAGGAAAGGTTGAGACGCCTCCGCTGGTCATCTCTTGAGTTTCGTCTGGAGACACTTTGATCACATTCATTTTCAATCGTTTATTTATGATGACAGCGTCATAAATGTAAATCTAGGGTATAGTACTGACCTGAAGTTCAAACATTTGTTCGCTCGAACTGAAGGACTGCATTCGTCAGCTATTAACTCATTTCCCAGATTGTGGGACACACTTCCTCGTCATGTTCATAACAATGTATTATTGGCACTTGGTGCTCCCACTTGAACTCTGTCTTGTAAATCTATATAAATGACTCCGTCTTTAGTTATGTTGTATCAGTATTTCTTAATAATAATAGTAATGATGGTAAGAGTTATATGATATAATAATGGTAGCAGTAATATTGATCGTAATAATAATAATAATTTTACTACGTAACATCGTATGAGATTACGCGTATGAGAGAGCCCGTTACTGCACATGCGTCAATTATGTTACAGCTTGCAAATGGTATCTCACTGAGTCCCATTTTCGGTTTATTTTATCCTCAATCATCTTCGGACTTATCTTTGTAGTAGCATTTTTGTTAACGATAGTTTGACGAAATACCCCTTGTAGCTCCTATCAAACACTCAATCGATGGATAGAAAGCTTTTTCCATGGAAAAATTTACGTCAAAATCGTCCGGTGGTAAAACCACTACAGGTGGTGCCGCCGTATCGGCAACCGCTTCCCAGGCCGCCACGGGCAGGGCAAGCCAACGGCTCAGTCTGCTACCTCTATGGGAGAGCGTGAGCAGAGCGATAAACCTGCAAAGACTAACACCGTTAGCAAATCTGTCAAACAGAAAACGACAAGTACAACAAAATTTAATCGTGATGATGATGATGATAATGTTGATGAATGTGCTTATACATGTATATATTTGTCACAGTGAGATCTTTTCATGCTGTCTATGTTTTTTTATTGATATTTTTTGGTTGCTCTTGTTTGTTTTTCTGTTCTTGTTTTCTTCTCCTTCTCATCTTTCTTTTCTTTATTAAACTAAGGTCAATGGTCTTACCTTTGATTCTGTGAGTCTCTTTGCAATGACTTTCCTCATACCAGTCAGATCAACTTCTGAAAACAATCCCTGCAAAAAGATGAATAAACATCAATAGACAATAACATTGCCATTAAAGGGCAGACTATAGATGCAACATCTCCTAACCTGCCCACACCTACCAGACCCTTGCACCCAAGAAGATCTGGAAGCATTGACCCCTTGTGCGATCCAATACATCCAACACTGGATTGGGACAATCTAATCAAGAGTGAACGTTCTGGTGTAGTGAATCAAGAAGAAGAAGAAGATAATTAAAGGGTAATCCAACCCCTGTAATAACTTCATTTGGATGAAAGCAAAAAATCAAACAAAGAGAATGATGAAAGTTTGTAATAAATCAGACCAGTAATAAGAAAGTTATGAATTTTTGAAATATGAGATCTCTACAGCTATGAAAATCTCAAATTGGCAATTTTGTCAGTGGATTGTAAGGTCATGAAGGAATCAAATATGACTTATTTCTGTTTTTCTCCTAAGTGCCTTCACCCTTGGGGAACTACTCTAACTATAGCTTGTGAGTATAGCATTGCAGGGGGGTGTTTCACAAAGATTCTAAGTCGAACTTAACTCTAAGTTGGACTTAAATATTATGGAGAGCCATTTGTAGCCTTACAATGAAATATATTCAAAAGCAAAAATCCAAGTATTTTAGACTTTTCATAAATTCCACATCAAGAACAAGAAATCTCCCATTATAATAGAAAATATGAATGATTTTAATCAACATTTTAACTCTTTTAAAAATAACTTTTACAAATTTTTTTTGAAGGATGCTAATGGCTTTCCATAACTGTTAAGTCTAACGTAGAGATAAGTTCAACTTAGGATCTTAGTGAAACATCCCCCAGGTCCTCTAAATAGAGAAGACCATCCAGGTTCAACATATTGAAGAAGAAAAAAAATGACATGGTAGCAATTTTGTGAGTTGGATCGAAAAGGAAAGGTACCCTGCTAGTGCTGTAGCCGAACCGCCGAACCGAACGGAAGTTCGCCGAACATGGCACTTCCGAACCGAACCGAACCGAACCAAACGCAAAGGCCTGGTTCGGATGTTTTTGCAAGCTAATAAACTTGTCATTTTTTACCTTATTTTCATGTCATGACTGCTCATTTTATGTTGATTTTTTTCCCATTTTGTGATTTATGCCTATCCAGTGGTTGGCACGACTTCACTGGCGCCATTTAAATCCCAAATCCTGACCATGCTACGTCGCGATCGCAAGCTATAAACCAGAATGATGTGCATGATCAAAACAAGTTCAGCTTAAACCCTTTTAACAAAACAAAAAAATCAATATCTTAATTGTAAAAATATCGGACAAATTTTGGAATATAAATAATTAAATAAATATATTTTATAGCATGGTATTTATTTATTAAGAAAAAATAGGGATTTTATATTTTTCCTATTGAAAATAAAAACTTATAAAAAACAGTTATTGACGAGCCTGAATAGCTATTCAAGATGGCAACTTTCAGGACTCACATTAGACAACAACCGTCTCGGAAAGTCTTGAAAAAAATATCATTTATTGACAAATTGAAAACATGATTGTTTTAAAATTGAAAATAAAACACTATTCAAGACGGAAATACAAATGTAAGTAGTAATCTTCTTCACAAAAAATTACGTTTAGAGCAGTTTTTTAATGCGAAATTCGTACTGGTCGGAAGCACTGTATTTCAGCAGGAGTGGGCAGAAGTNTAATAATAATAGTAATGATGGTAAGAGTTATATGATATAATAATGGTAGCAGTAATATTGATCGTAATAATAATAATAATTTTACTACGTAACATCGTATGAGATTACGCGTATGAGAGAGCCCGTTACTGCACATGCGTCAATTATGTTACAGCTTGCAAATGGTATCTCACTGAGTCCCATTTTCGGTTTATTTTATCCTCAATCATCTTCGGACTTATCTTTGTAGTAGCATTTTTGTTAACGATAGTTTGACGAAATACCCCTTGTAGCTCCTATCAAACACTCAATCGATGGATAGAAAGCTTTTTCCATGGAAAAATTTACGTCAAAATCGTCCGGTGGTAAAACCACTACAGGTGGTGCCGCCGTATCGGCAACCGCTTCCCAGGCCGCCACGGGCAGGGCAAGCCAACGGCTCAGTCTGCTACCTCTATGGGAGAGCGTGAGCAGAGCGATAAACCTGCAAAGACTAACACCGTTAGCAAATCTGTCAAACAGAAAACGACAAGTACAACAAAATTTAATCGTGATGATGATGATGATAATGTTGATGAATGTGCTTATACATGTATATATTTGTCACAGTGAGATCTTTTCATGCTGTCTATGTTTTTTTATTGATATTTTTTGGTTGCTCTTGTTTGTTTTTCTGTTCTTGTTTTCTTCTCCTTCTCATCTTTCTTTTCTTTATTAAACTAAGGTCAATGGTCTTACCTTTGATTCTGTGAGTCTCTTTGCAATGACTTTCCTCATACCTGTCAGATCAACTTCTGAAAACAATCCCTGCAAAAAGATGAATAAACATCAATAGACAATAACATTGCCATTAAAGGGCAGACTATAGATGCAACATCTCCTAACCTGCCCACACCTACCAGACCCTTGCACCCAAGAAGATCTGGAAGCATTGAACCCCTTGTGCGATCCAATGCGTCCAACACTGGACTGGGACAATCTAATCAAGAGTGAACGTTCTGGTATAGTGAATCAAGAAGAAGAAGAAGATGATTAAAGGACATTCTAATAAGTTCATTAGGATGAAAGCAGAAAAACAGAACGGCGAAAGTTTGAAATAAATCAGACAACTAATAAGAAAGTTGTGAATTTTTTGAAATATGAGATCACTACAAAGATGCAAATCTCAAATTGGCACTTTCGTCAGTGGATTGTAAGGTCATGAAGGAATCAAGGATAACTCTCATGTTTGTCATGTACACAAAAATGGCTTATTTCTGTTTTTCTCCTAAGTGCATTCACCCTTGAGGGACTAATCAAACTATAGCTTGTGGAGAGTATAGCATTGAAGGGGGGTGTTTCACAAAGATCTTAAGTTGAACTTATCTCTAAGTTGGACTTAAAAATTATGGAAAGCCGTTAGCATCTTTGAAAATATTTTGTAAAAGTCATTTTAAAAGGCATAGAATGTTGATTCAAATCATTTCTATCTTCTATTATCAAGGAGATTTTATGTTCATGATGTGGAATTTATAAAAAATCTGAAATACCTAAATTTTCACTTTCGAATATATTCTATTTAAGGCTACAAATGGCTCTCCATAATTTTTAAGTCCGACTTAGAGTTAAGTTCGCCTCAGGATCTTTGTGAAACACCCCCCTGGTTCTCTAAATAGAGAAGACCATCCAGAAAAAAAAAATGACATGGTAGCAATTTTGTGTGTTTGAACGAGAAGGAAAGGTACCCTGCACTACATCACAGTGACATTACCAATTCAGCCAATTTAAGTTATTCCCCCATGATCCCCTTTATCATGTTAATTGAGAGCTGATTTGATGAGATAACCACCTGTCAGTGACCACGCAGGGAGGTCTAATCCCTCCTGGCCAAACTAGTGCAGATAGGCTTTAAGGTTGGATCTCCCTTAAATGTACATGTATCATCCCATGATCGAATTACGTAACTCCACATATAAATTCATCCATGTCTGAAAAAGTATGTAATTACAGCTGATATTCAAAAAGGCAATTACACTTACCTCTGTCTGATTATATGAAGGGGGTGCAACCCTCTCTGCAACAGGTGGTGGTTGTACAGGGGCTTGGGCTGGGGCAGGGGGTGCAGCTGCAGCAGGCTGGGGTGCAGCAGC
>BEXV01000377.1:191348-207122 GCA_003118195.1 Hemicentrotus pulcherrimus
CTCTCTCTCTCCCTTTTCCTTCTCTCTATATCTCCAGTAAATTACCAAATTGCACCCATATTCGCAGTGCCAGGGCTTAGAGACTAATTTCCAGAGCTGGGGGCATTTGGTGCCAACTATATTTCACCATAATTGTGTTGTAGGGGCCCCGCATCGGGAAGCACTTATGGAGTGTGTGTATCCCTTTACGCGAGCGCATCGAAAAACCAAATCAGCCGTCATTACCATATTTATGCCAAGATTTGGCACCAATTTTTCCTTCCATCAAGTACAGATGCAATGGGGATTGCATTTTCTCCCACTTTGTTATTATTTGTACTGCATGGAATTACCAGGGATATGAGAGTTAAAACACCTCCCTGGAATTACCAAACTCCAGAGTCAAATCCAGTTTCAGATGAATTTCAACTATCTCACAAATTTGAAAGCGCTATTAAAAGAAAGCATCAATATTTCATATTAAAATGGCAATATCATAGCATACAGCATACCAAACTCATTTAATAGCCAAATTTAGTTTCAGATTGATTTAAAAAATTTCAATACTTTCAAGGATTTGTGAGCGCTAAAGAATCTATTTCCTATTTAGGCCGCTTTTATGCTTCACTTTTGAAGGCATAATGAGCGATTTGTAACGCTCATCGGAAACGCTCATCGTAATCGCAGTTCCACTATGTACTGTTTATGCTCACTTATCTGGCTCATACAGGCAATTCTCTGTGTGTGGCGTTAATTGGTCTTCCAGCTGGATTCGCAAACCTTCACTGTGCATGCTACATGTACATACCTGTAGACCCACTAGAGGTCAGTGCGTCGACCCCATTTAAACATGTTTACAAATTGTAAATGCATCTTTTTGTGAGTTTACGATCGGCTATCGTGATCGCCATTTTTCGGTGATTCTACAAAAGTGAGCATGAACGCATCAGTGTTTTAAAGGTAATACAAAGTTTTGCTATGGGGTCATGAATTTGGTTCAAATGAACATATTGGAAGCATATGCGATCCTACAATATGCAGTGATTGTTGTCCCGATTGAAATCGAGTCTAAATTTATGAAATTATTAACAAACTCTTTATGTTGTGTAGCACCCTCTCAAGGTCAAGATATTAATTAAGCTATAAAACAATGTTTCTTGACTAATTTTGACCGATAAGCTATTCCCGTTAGGTAGGTACATGTATATCACAACTACATATTCTGAAATTTTCAGGGTCGCAGCTCCATGTACCATTGTACGGCCGTATGCGCTATTTGAAATTTATCAAAATTTATCGGGAGTACCGATAAATTTTTATTATCATTTTTTCTAGAAAGCAGAAGTGTTTTAGGGGCTAATTTTTTTAGTGCTTACTATACATCCACAGGGGCATCCAAATATATTAAGATTGTAAAGAATCATTATCCAGCAAATATTCAAAATTTCCCAAAACTTTGTATTACCTTTAAACTAAACGCGTAACAGATGCCTGATTCTGGCCAGAAAAAGTGAAGCATAAACATAGAAAGGCAATGTCATCATCCCATACTGTATACATGTACACCTGTACATGTACATGTAAACTGTATACCGCTAAATATTGGCCATCTTTATAGAACTGATGGGAAGCCCATTATTTCAAATTTGTTGCCACTTAAACAATTTTCATTGCTAATTTTATGTCAAAACTTCAGCCTTTGAAGAAAAAATGCATACCGTTTGTGCAGATTCTTTTTGATAAATATCTACATGGAAATACATGTAAATAAATTGTACAGTATATACAATATGTTGTAAATCTACAGAGTTTGAGACAAAATAAACTAACTACATGTACATGTACATGTAGTAAATGTACAGACATTTATTTAAACTGTACAGAAAATACACATATAGAACAATGAACATGTAGGCTCTACATTTGTGGGGAAATTCATAATTTATTTTAGCATCTATCCGTTGCTTCAATTGCCTGCCAGAATTGTTTTTAATGGAAACAAGCGCTAGCTGACATAAGTTTCAGGAATTTCATTGAGGCAATTTTGTTATTGTTTCTTTTAACAACAGAAGGGCCATTGTGACGCTATGACTTTATTTCTTATAAAAACTTCCCCTTAGGGAGATGAGAAATACTGAACTCGTGGTTGGAAACGACGGAATCATTGTGCAGCGTACATGCACACATGTACATGTACATGTATGAGTCCGCTTGGTCCTCTGTAGTCTGTACACTGTAATTTTCTTTGTACATTCAGTCTCTCCCTTCTCTTCATACACTTCTTTCCTGTTCTTCTAACCATTGAGTTTTTTCTTCTTATATTTCCTTTGGATGGAAAGTTAGTCAATGGGATTATATTAATCAATAATTATGACGCACATTTGCCATGCCAAATCAGCCTGGTACATGTATCATTCTTCTATTGAAGCTCCTGTATGTGCATTCAGTTTTTCTTTGCATAAAATATATACAATTCAGCCTACATGTACATTGTACATGCAGGCTGTGCCTGGGTGTGGGACAGATTTTAAATAAATGTACATTGCACATGAACAATTGTACACTGTACCATGTACATCTACACGTACATGTACATGTACATGAACAGTATGAACATGTACCGTTAAAGCAACACAAATGTACATGGTGTACATTATGTGGATGTACATGTACTGTACATTAAATTTGTTTACAAAACGTTATAACTCCCTTCATGCACACCAAGCGCATTGTTATTTTTCTGATGGTATGCTACAAAAGCATTCTTGTTCCAATTTCTGTTCCTGTCAATCAGCCCACGTACTGTGTACCGTATATACTGATGTGCATTTGTACATAGAGTGCCTACATGTACACAATATGCCCGCACCCTCCTCTTCTAATGGCAAATTCTCAAGCCCCTTTGCATTTTTGTGGTCAATCTTATAATTCTTCATTATTTGTACAAGACCAATCGTTCAATTATGAAAGTAAAAGTGCATTGACACCTGTCAGAGAAAGCAGGGGAAAGGTAACAAAGAGAAGGAAAGAGAGAGAGAGGGAGAGGGATGGCCCAATTCCATGGTATGTCCACTGGTCACTGTGGTATACATTGTAGTGTACATTGTAGGTGCGGTATTAGTCTGTACATGTAGATACAGACTCAAATTTGACACTAAACACAATTCCAGAAAGTCTTGCACTGAGTCTCACTCTGTTACCACTTTGAGGCTGTGTCAGTAGCAGCTACAGGATGTATAGTACCAAGCCTAGGGGGTGCAGTAGACCATGCAGTCCGCATAGTCTTGTAATTCTGACTTCAGACACAATGCTATTAAAGCACAATGCACTACATGTACGTCTGACAAGGGTCTTTGCTTGCAGACTAATGCGGGATTGTTGTGAGAGGATAATGGGCTGTGGATGAGTGATGCCCATGGTTTTATAGAACTCCAAACATTGATGATGACACCATGGTGAAGGCTTACAACTTACCAAGCTACAAGAAAGAAAGCAATATGAAAACTAATATCGTTGTCATAGAAACAGGGGTTTTCATGAGGCCAACCCTTATTTGTAGGCCTGCATCTTGAAATTAGTTGAAATCATGAATCAGTGGTAAATTTGCCCCTCATATACAATGTAATTGAGCCTTGTAGAGCTGCAAAGTAGAATCTTTTTATTGGAAAACAGAAAATTATGAAGAACCTGTGTCTTACAATCCATATTAATGATTTGAATCTCTCTTTTTGTGGCCAATTTAAGGGTTTTTAAGCTTATGTCCCTGTTAAACATCAGACACAATATACATGTACCGGTAGTCATAAAACAAAAATGGATGTGGCGGGTGCATAAATTGTTGCCCTCTATACTGTATGCAGCTTTCTTGTAGGGCTCTGAATCACAAGTTATTGATCCAAACCACAAAGCGTGGAATGATTGTCACTAACGGGTTTAAATAGTATAATTATGGCAATTCCAGGAATTTTAAACAAGGAGCCTTGTTCCATTGGACGATTACATCAGGAGAATGCAGTGTTTTACGCTGCGAAAAAAGGGGGGGGGGTCTATGAAACAGGACACATACTACATGTACTATACTGGTATGTTATTTACGTTTTGTATGGAATGTGGAGCATACATGTAGACTAAAAATGAATACATTTGTAACCTCAAATTATTGCCCCAAATTCAATTCAATTCATTTTTTCACAAATGCCAAACATAAGAAAGGAAATACATGTACATGTACAATAAAATACATACATACAATACAATAATAGAACAGTGACAAAATCTATGCGACTCTACATTTATATAGAACGATGTATGTTTAAAAAAAAAAAAAAATTGGTTGAGGACTATTATGCGGGGCACATCACCTACATTTAAATGGCTATGCACTATTAAATTTGTTTGAACTTTTGAAGTGTGGGGCATAGACTAGTTGAGGCTCGTGTAAATATGACATGTTGGAAGTCAATTTGAGATCGCACAGTGCTGTGATTGTATTGTGAATTGAGTTTCAAAGGTTGCCTGCCTGCCTCCTACGAATCCTAGAATCCCAGCATCCCAGCTCTGCTCTGTGAATGCACTCCCACTGAAAGGCCTAAGATCTATCTGTCTGTCCATAGACTGGTCTGCTGTCCAATACTCTCATGTGTATTGATAGCTCAATGTAGACATGAAGTGATGTCGTACTGTATAGTCCTATAGGATCATTTGCTACATGTTGATGTACATGTACATGTACAGTACATGTACATTTACCGCTAAGATTGGCAAGCACAAATGTTAAAACTCACGAAAATATAAGCATGACTTCTTTATGTTTTGAACGGGCTAAATTGTGTGCAACACGCATACCGGTAATGATAATAATAAAAATGTTACTTTTAAAGCTCTATTACCACCGAAGTCTCTATATAAAGCGCATACACCTGTACATGTATATGTTTTAGGATCGCTCAACAGGAAAATAACAGCATGTACGATAGTTTATTCTGTCTTAAATGGTCAATTCAACCCGTTTTCAACCCTTGTAATAAGTTCATTTGTATGAAAGCAGAAAAATATTATGTTTGTAAAAGTTTAAAATGAAGTTGACTAATAAGAGAATTTATGAATGTTTGAAACATGAGATCACCTACATGTACATGTACATGTAGTCTATGTGAATTCATTGGTACTTTGGTTTAATTGTGGACTGTAACATGCATGTACAGTGTAGTTATTAATTCTGCCATATTCACAGATAATTCTGTTGATTGTCATGAATGTGCAAAATGTCATTAATATCTGTGTTTCTCTTAAGTGCCTTCTTCCTAGGGGCACTACTCAAATGGATAGCATATTATTCTAGGCCCTCTAAAGAGAACAGACCCTCCTGAGTCATGCAGGTTTTGACAAATTAATTTTAGTCATATTATATGTTGGAACAAGAAGGAAAGTTGTCTGCCACTACATCACAGAGATTACCCTGATGAAGCCAATTTGAAGAAGTCATACCTGTAGTGATTACAACTGTCAACAATTCATCACCTTTTCATGTTTTTGTCAGATTTCATTCAAGTTTTCACCAGTATGATTCTCGGTTTCTACTCCTTCCTTCAAGAGTAGTTTGCTCAGGGTTTGATTTCCCTTATGTGGGGTAGAGACCAGTATTGGATTTGGAAACGCCCCAATTTCAAAAAAATGATATGGAAGCTCTTATTACCAATCATGTGAAAGAATATGTTTTGACTATTACATGATGATAACAATTTTGCCCGGAAACTGCCTACTAATTGTTATATTTGGTTGATTAGTTTTATCTAATGGTCTGTGAGAGATAAACGCGCGCACGTGTTCGTTTAGTCCCATATACATGTACATGTACATCTTTCTGTGTACAGTGCTTGTAACTTTACGAAGGCTGGGCCAAACTTTTTATCATTTGATGATACCAGAACCTTGCAGTACACACCAATACTTACATACATGTATACATGTACATATACATGTATGCTAGATGATCGATTCCACAACGTTTCTTTCACAATGCAATCGCATGACAATAACTGGTCTTTACCTTTAAGTGGTGACATGTAGGATATATATTATACTGTAGTAGGCCTAGTTTATCCATCTACATGTATACCAGAACCATATGAGAAATAGTATATAGCCTTCCCCAAAAGCAAAAAAAAAAGAGGAGTTTCTGTCCTAAATATTTCTTGCATGACTCAAAGACCAACCCCTGTGCCTGGCCCTGATGATATTCAATTCATTGACCTTTGACATTTAGCAGGCCATTACAGCCTTGTCTCAAACCACACCGTTTTATGTTACCTACAATATTTCCTTCCAAAAGCTATTATACAGGTAATCCATGTTCTTGTAAGTGCTCAATTACCAATAAACCTACATTTAAAGTAGAATGAAGTTGAGTTCTGGTCATGCGATTGCATTGTGAAAGAAACGTTGTGGAATCGACCAGAAAAGGTTGATCATCTAGCATATAAGAATTTGTGTGTATTGCAAGGTTCTGGAATCATCAAAATGATAAGAAATTTGGTAAAGTTACAAACACTGTACACAGAAAGATGTATATGGGACTACACGAACACGTGGCGAAAAAAACCTCCCCCCCGAGTTTTACGATAAACATGACATATTTAGAATATGAAGGCATTTGAAGAGCCATGCTTTTCAGGGAACATGTCTTATCTGATGTTCTTCCACACTTGCATAATAACAAATGATAAAGTTCACAAATTATTTTTCACCTCTTCCCAGAACTCAACCTTCTCTTTAAAGAGGAAAGGAAAGTAGGTATTTAAGTTCCCAAATCTAAGAGCAGCCTATTTCTATGACAATTACATAAAATAAAAGTTAAAATTTCTTTAAATAGTTTTGAAGTGAATTATTGTCTTTTATGACTAGTACTGTTTAATGTGGGTTGAGCAATAAAAGACGGCAGTAATCTATTGATCTACCAATAGTTCCTTTATTATTTCAGAGACATTGATGACTCTAAATGTCGTGAATTGACCCGTATGATGCCCTTCAGGTATTGTTCTACATGTATGTATCATCAATAATAACCCATGATGTTCACCAGAGTAGATCGAGGTTGGCCTATATGTTGCTGGTTTCGTTACCATCACAGAGCTTGTGTGTTTTTATTATTACAGTAAAATATCAATATTTTTTTCTATTGTAGCCCAATGCTTTTGTTTGATGAAACCCAATAACATTTCCATTGTTGTGTGGAAAATGTGATAAAAGTTTAATGTACATGTACATGTACATCTAACAGTTTTTGCTCTTTATATACATGTAGCTCCGGGGCTATGTGTAAAGTCCAAACTCCGTATTTACTTGTATACAAAATTATATATTATATATTTATATTTTGAATACTTTGTTTTGTAAAGGGTGTTGTTTTTGTTTGATTTCACTGTATAGGCCTACTTGAATGATCATGATGTACATGTGTATATTCATTCTTTTCATGGAGTGAAAAAAAATACATTTGAATTTGAATTGATGCTATAATTATTTTCTACTCTGTCATTTAAAAGGCCTAGATAGCACACAGCTTTTTCTTTAAAGTCTGTTCTTTTTTAATCCCTCCAATCCCTCTCAGGGCAAACTTTCCATATTTAGGGTTAAGCCTCATAGGACTTTGACCTATTTAGTTGAATGTACAGCACACTGTTTCATCTCTTAAAATGTATCTTTTCTCTTCTTTACTCATCTCCCGAGGCAGGGTTTCAGTGTGTTATGGTAGGCTCATATGTTTAACCATGGACCTACTACGATGGTTTAACCTACTTTGTTTAACTCTGAAGGTATAACACGCATCCTGATCTACATGTACATGTACATGTAAGATCTGCTCTTCTCTCTTCCAAATCCTTCTCAGGGCAACATTTTTCTCTTTTTTCTGACCTCTTAATAATACTTTGACCTATTTATTCCCTCCATGTACATGCTATTCCTTGTCTAATGCCTGTTATTATTTCTTTTCAATCCCCTCCCTCCCAGGGCAAAGTTTCCATTCTGAAGGCAACCAAATCAACCTGACCACCTTCCCTTCCTCCTCCCAACGCTACGATGACATCATCCCCGGGTCAAGGGAGGGCACAAGGTCGCGGGAGGTCGCCCCTAGAGAAGCCATTAAGCTGGTGAGAGGGCCTGAGGCGGCTGCATCAGGGGCTACGGTGGAGGAGAGCTACCCTAGCACGTCAGCATCGTCGGCGGCGCCTAATCCTAAAATCCAAGTGG
This sequence comes from Hemicentrotus pulcherrimus, assembly GCA_003118195.1. Classification (NCBI taxonomy): domain Eukaryota; kingdom Metazoa; phylum Echinodermata; class Echinoidea; order Camarodonta; family Strongylocentrotidae; genus Hemicentrotus; species Hemicentrotus pulcherrimus. Next base: position 199,578 of record BEXV01000377.1, read on the forward strand.
TGCACCTCCGCGCCGGCAGCAGTGACTTCGATTCGATGGCGTCATTCGATTCCTACGTTATGGATGGAAGGGGGTTCTCCAAGGCGCGCTACGTGGATCGATACTACACTGCAGGCTGCAGCTGGAGCGGTAACGCAACGAATAGAGACTCGTCCGATTATTCTTCGGACGATGACGGTGATGAGGATGATGACTGCGGCGCGGAGAGTGGTGCTATTTTCTCGCCGACACGGCAGCCCGTCGTGCCCAGGACGGTGAGGGGTAAACATTTATACCAGTCTCTGCCCCTGAATGAGAGTGGTGGTAATGATGGTAGCTGTAAGGTACACATTGTGCAATGGCCCTTGGCGGTGAGAACAGGTCACCGGTCTACTTTTCAAGTGTGCATGAACAGTGAGAATAGTGAGTATTATAGTGGCGCCCCAACTCAAAGGTCAGCTGACGACTTACACAGAGGATACCCTAGCGTGAAACATAAAACTTCATTCAGTGAAAGCTCGAATTGTAACACTTTTCCTAAAAATTATCATCCCTTGATGAATCTCAAAATAGAGAAAAACTATGATCCCCATTCTGTTTGTACAACTCAGGTGATGACTGGGGCCATTTCTCTAGACAGCTCCTCAAACTGCCCCATGGGGAGCACACCCCTAAAACTTGATCACCACTCTCAATCCTTAAGAGAGAATAGTGACCCTTCTTATAAGCAATCCACAGCTGCTTTGCCTGTGGCTGGAGGCATGAAATACGATCACCAGCTCAATCACCCAGCGCAAAGGACCGAGTGGGATGATAGGGGGTCCGGCTACCAGGCTTGTCAAAATTTTCACGAACACCGGTCCAAAAGCGACAAAAGCCATTCAAACCCTCCAATCGTTTCTGCTGTGGTATCAAATGAGACGACAGAGCCATACAATGGTACGGAAGCCCCCATCCTGAATGGAAATTGTGAACGGCATCGCTCACTGGGGGAGGGCATCAATTGCCATGACGATAACATCATTGGAGCAACCACCTCTTGTACGAATCACAATACAGCTGATGCCCCATTAGGAGCTCAATTAAAGGAATAAGGAGAGAAAATATCTTAATATATTCTTTTGTGTGAAAATGAAATTAGCAAAATCACAAACAATGTTTTCATGTATTATTCTCTGCACAAAATGTAGGTTTCCTTATAAAAATCATTTACATCTGCAATAATGCATGTAGTTCAATATTGTAGCATATGGTACAATGTAAAGTGGTCTACAGTACATAATTATGTTTAGAAGGCATTTTTCAAACCAATACCCTAGCAAGTGTACCAGTAAGTATAAGTTACTGGTGGGTCTTTAATACATGTAAGAGACAGCACTGTACACAGGTACATTTGTTCTTAAACCTAATGTATTTGTTGTTAATAAACGTAGAGAAAGGAAAAGTGACCCTTTAGAGTAAAACAGAATCGAAATGGAGAAAGAGAGGAATGATTTTAGAAACAAAATGTCATTTAGTAATATAACTTTTGATACTCAAGAGAAAATCCTTGAAACAAAATGTCCCCTGCCGTTGTATCTGTGCTTCGTACATTATTACCATTGTTCAAGTTTAATGAAATTTAGCTAATATTTGTATGTAATGAATTGCAGATGATATTGCATTCATGCCTTTGGGGTTGGATATACTTGTTTAATGTACACAATGTACATGCCATATAACGTACATGTACTGTATGTGTCTAGTGACTAGTGGCTATAGTCCCTAAATATGAAATGAAATCATACATGTGAGACTCAAATCAAGGTACCAATAGTGATTCCATGTTTGTAAAATTTATAGTTCATGCAGCCACTTTTTGCTCTGTAAATGTAACGTTAATAGTCTTCATGTGCGAATGGTCTGCTACTGTAAGTTGGTTTTCAATATGGAGGTTATAAAGCGAAGGTGTTGTTTAATAGTCAATTGTACATGTACCGGTATATGCTTGTTGTGATGAGATCAGAGAGCTGTTTTAGAGTTTCCTTGGTTATTATGGTTACATACAGGTACATTGATTCATTGAGTCACTATCGGGCTATTGGTATGGGTATGTGCGTATGTTCATGGCAATCAGAAAAAAAAGCAGCTAACTTCAGTTATTCCCCACACATTAAAGGAAAGTGTCTGAACCGTTAAAATCAAAACTGTCACAGCCCGGTGCCTGTGATTGCCATACAACGTGTTAAATATAGAATTATTCCCTCATGATTTTACTTGATCCCAACGAATTTGTACGAGAACAAGTCAAGTATGCCTGTTCATTTACTTTCCCCGAAGATAATGTTGTCATAATACACTTGTCACTATAATAGTACATTCAAATTTCATTGAATATAGGTTCATGCAAGGTTTTCTTCCTTTAGTACAGTATGGTTTTATCCCAAGTGGTTGAAAAAATATTGCAGGTATGTATTTATGATTCGGGCTGGTTACCATTTCTCTCTATTTTGAGGCAAGGGCTCAATGTTGCTTTGATCATGGTAAAGAAATGAGAAGGGTTATACTTCTACATGTACAAGCAAGAAGGTCTTGGTACAAGTGTGTATGCTAAATATCACTTTTATATAAAAAAGTGAATACATCTGCAAGGACACAAGTTGCGTTTGCTGATTATTTCAGTTATGTTCAAACAGCTGTGTGTATTCAAAGGAGTAAACTCCAACTTGGCAGTGATAGAGTTAAGATGGGAAAGTGATTGAATATCAAAGACACCATTTTGTATTCAAAAAGCAGAATGAATTTCAATCCTATATGTGTTTACAACTACATGAATGGGGATGAAGGTGTGTGCGTTAGTCATGAAAAAAAGCTATTTATGGCTATTCCCTAGCCTCCCACGTCTCAATTTCACTATATGTTCATCCTGTTCGATACTCATCCCCTCTCGCTCTCTCGATTGTTATCTTTTCATCTTCATCTTCATCTTCCTCTTCCCCTTCCTCCTTCCTGTGTTTTCTTTCTCTCCCTCACCATCTGTCTCTATGCCTTTCTCTTTCCCTTTCTCAATACGACTCTCTTTCTCTTTCTCCATCTTCAATCTCTGCCCCCTTCTCCGCCCTCTGCAGTCAAAATGTACATTTTTTAATATCCCTCTTATTCTCTTTCTCTTGCCCGTCTTCTTCGAATTCACTCTCTACTTCGATTCTTCCCATTCTCTCCCCTTTTCACCTCCTCTCTCTCTCTCTCTCTCTCTCTCTCTCTCTTCATCTCTCTCTATTTATCAACCTGTAGTATCAATATCTACATGTATCTCTCTGTACTCCGTATACAACTCCATGTTTGTCCCTCTCTCTCCTTCTTTCTCCCTCTTTCTTTCTCTTTCTGCCTTTTTGTAGTTCCTGCTATATTGATTAGTACTTCTCTTTCTCTCTCTCTCTCTCTCTCTCTCTCTCTCTCTCTCTCTCTCTCTCTCTCTCTCTCTCTCTCTCAACCTGTAGTATCAATATCTACATGTATCTCTCTGTACTCCGTATACAACTCCATGTTTGTCCCTCTCTCTCCTTCTTTCTCCCTCTTTCTTTCTCTTTCTGCCTTTTTGTAGTTCCTGCTATATTGATTAGTACTTCTCTTTCTCTCTCTCTTTTACTCACGTACTCTCTCTCTCTCTCTTCCTCCCACAGTCCAAACACAAATAGAGTCTTTGACATTGAATCCTCTTTTATGAAGATCATAGGCCTACGCCACCCACTGACATGATCCCTGCCTACTACCCTAGTTCAGACTACCGGAATTCAACGTATAGTAGTTCGAGAACCATGTACCCCAGCTGTAAGATACGCAATGACCTTTTCTGGTCTGAATGGCATACATGAAGAAACATCCTATAACCATGGAGGTCCACGCTATAACAGAATATCTTGTGTATAGCTGTACGAGAAAATCTATACGATTTATATTTACCCTTTTCTAGTGTGAATGGCATACTTGTATAAAGAAACATTGTGTGATGAAAGATCTTTAAATTGCCGAAACACATCTAGAAGCAGTACTGTAATTGCTATGCCTGAACATTTAACGTTTCATTTTTTGCTGTCTACTACGTGTGGGCCTACATATGGGACTGTCTGTTTGTGACGTTTTGTAATCCACGATGTACAGTGTTACTGATCTTTGTAGGCTTTACATAGTATGAAATTATGTCAATAAAAAAATGAATGAATAGGTTGTTAAATGGTTGTTCATAAACAACAATCTACAGAAAAAATGGAGGAAACCCATGAGTATAAAACCCTAAATCGGTTTTCCTTGGCTTTGAGATCCCATAGCTTTCAGTCATGAGGGCCCCCCTCTGCCTCCTGGGGAATAGATGGATGGGAGATGATCATAAGAACGTACGACCCTTGACCCTAATTAGGGGTGAATTCCAGACCCATTGTACACGCTTGACATTGAACCCTGATGCATGGAGGAGGCTGTGCATGTTGACAGTATGTAGCATGCTAGTCTTGCACGCCAGACTACCTACATACTGCTACATCAATGTCTAGATATGAATTGAGCTAAAAAGCAAGAAACTTTTGCACACATGAAACAAATTGGACCATGAAAATTATAGTTCATAAATCAGGAAAGTTTCTGACTTGACTTAGAACTTCACATTCGAAAGTCGTATTTCTAAATTCAATATTCATATATGTTTTGTCATCTTGATCTTCAAGCATGGCTTTCTTTTCAGCAGTTGTCCAGGGACTCGTTTTACAAAGCCTTTTTTCAATGACAAATGATGAAAATCAGTGACAAATCTGCTGATAACCAATCAGGAGCAAGGATTTCACTAGCTTATAACAACAATTTTATTTGTCACTGATGACAAGTCTTGTGAAATGGGCCCCAGTTCCTTTCAAAATGTCACCAACCTGCTCCTCTTAGTTTCTGCTTTTACACAACATCTTTGGAAGGTAGTCTTGCCCTTCAAAATAGGTCTGAAAACAGAGACTAAGCCTGCTTGATGGTGTGAAAAATGGGAGTGCATATAATATGCAGGGATGCCTTATTATGCAGCGAGCATAACATGGACTGATACATAAAAAGCTGCTTGGATGCCCCAAACAAGTGGCCGAAATGGAGGCCTACTCATTCATAATGTAGCCGTTATTGTCGAGGCTAATGGGTAAAATACTTGATTCATTAATATCTAATGGAAGGTGATGAGCTCGTCAGAGTTTGAGCCAATTTTACGCCTCATTGGGCGACTCACTTAAGAGTCCGTGGAAGCAGTTTACTTGAAATGAGATCCATATTGCATACAAGGTTATTGGAATAATATGCACTGGCACAATAATACTTAAGTCATATGAACAGAATAATGCCATTTCAAAAATACATGAGTGCACATTTAATGCATTTGTATTGTATTGTTCGTTTTCTTCTTCTAATTTTGCATAAAGCACCTTCGCATCTATTACCTTGAAATAAACCCAAGGTCAATTTCATTACCCTAATGTATGTCCCATAGATATCATGTTTGGATAATGCAGAACACCATTGTCATGTTCACAAATTTCATTAGGTGAGCATGAGGCTACTGAAATTGCATTAAGTTGATTATTCCAAAGAAGTTGCGATTGTGTTAATTGTATTTCATTTTTGGGGGAATATTCAGAAAATCTCCCCTCAGCTGATATAAAAATATTGAAAGGCGTATCACTCATATTACCTACCCTTTTTTAATCATGAGAGAAACATATGATTATATTGTCGAAGTGTGCAGGCTAGATGTCATTTATACGCATATATCTCAATAATTGTTCTCATATTTTGAATATGCATTAAATGTATTGGTGTTGTGTTGAAATGCACATGCACATGCTCTCATCAACATTCACATTTGAAAACTAAGATCATATTTAAAATAGACCAACATATTTCCCTAATACTGGTCTTTACCTTTAACTACCTTACTATTACATACATGTATATGTATATCTAATTTTAGATGCAAAAATATAATTAATCCACTTCCAGTCTGCGTTATGCGATATTGGCCAGTTTCCAATGTAGGTCAAGATTAATCACTTCCGATTCCAAAAAGGGATTAAAATGGTGGCACTTTTCTCTACCTCTCTCTCTCTCTCTGAAGAAAATATCTTAACTGGCCTACAGGGAATTTGAGGCAACTTTTGCATAGAGGGGTTTTTGAAATCCACTACTCCAACGTAACAATTATGAATAATGTTTTTTCTTCAAAATTTGTCTGGACCTTCTTGTACTTTATATGCACTTTTTCCTTGAAAAAAAAATTGAAATTTTTTTTTTGTTGTTGAACAACAAAAATAATTGCATCATGAAATCATGAAATATTCATTTATTTTTCTTAACTAAAGAAAATAATTATGTGAGGCAGCTTCAATGTTTAATGTCCTCTTTTTTTATTTTAGATTATTGTTTCCCAGAAATGAAAAGTTTACAGGGCATTATTCATTCATTGTTTCCACAGAATGATTTTAAAATCATTAATGGTTTTCAAAACCAACATTTTCATCAATATCCAGGAAAGAACTTGAGTAGTCCTTGAACTAGATTCATGTCTGGAAAGTATCAAAAATGTTTTTATTATTATTGCAAATGTTTGTGGTATAAAAGATGCAAGTGTATGTAACGAGTTTCTTTCCTTATCCATGTTTCTGCTAAATGTCTTGTAATGCGTAAACAACATTTCTTTTGAACTATATGCATAACCTAGAAAATGTACATTTCTTTTCATTTTACGATGTAGTTCCATGTTGATCTAGCTACAGCAGTTCTACTATCATACTGAGTGATGGCCAAGAGCTATAGTGGTATTTGTAATTGTGTTATGAATTATGATCTTGATCAAACTGAAATGAATAAGTATTGATATTAAAAAGATGCGGTCCTTTGTTGAAAAGCATGGAAGAATTCATTGGTGATATACTTGCCGTTACGATTGATTTTTATGTGTTACGATGAAAAACTCTCCTGCCATTTTCTTTGCAAAACTTGATCATGAATAGTACATAATTTGCATTCGTTTGAACATCGTGAGTTTTGCATTTGTCGTTTGTGTATAACTTATATATGCTGCAGTGTGATATGGTGTAATCGGTAGAAATATTGTGAAAGGGAGAAATCTTTCAGTCTTATGTTAATGCTACAGTCAAACCTGTTTAGTGACCACCTGCCTACAAAGACCACATTTGTTGTTTCCCTTGAAAATGGTTTCTCATTGAAAACATGTACTAAAGGAACTTGTCTACAAAGACCACTTGACTTTGTCTTTCCCTCGGGCAGTCGCTATAGACAGGTTTGACTGTACATATGTTAGCAGGCAATACAAATGTAACAAAATGTATTCAATGTATGCTATCTCCCTTGTTGAGAAGTATTATCTTTTCACTTGTTATTTGTTCTATATGTCATTGTCCAATTAGGAGCTACAAATATATCTTGCTCTGTCAGGCAAATGTGATATATTAGCTAAAGAGTACTACTTCTTTTTTTTTTTTTTTTGCCAGAACTTTGTCAGAGTCCTAAAATATGATGCTTTTGTGGGGGGGGGGGGGG
>BEXV01000377.1:209468-223873 GCA_003118195.1 Hemicentrotus pulcherrimus
TTTTTTGTAGCTCCCTTGCTTAAGTACTTCTCCCTGTTCTCTCTCTGCCTCTCTCTGTCTGTCTCTCAGTCTCCCTCTTCTAACAGGTAAAGCTAGGTGTTAAGTATAATGTCTTAATTAGCTTCCTTTGTGTTTCAAAACTCCTTCTTACTCTGCTATTGTTAGCATGATAAGGTGTGGGGAAAACCGAACAAAGATCAGATTAGGGCTTAATTGGACTGGCTTTTAACTGTGCACATAATGAGATTGGAGTCTTGACCAGGGAGACATATTAAGAGGATTGATTTAATTAAGGTCAATTTGAAAAGAGGTTTTGAGAGTAATAGTCAATAATGAAGCAAGAAGATTTCAGTGCGTTTTCTAATCACAGCCAGGTATTATAACTATTCGTGCAAGCTTGGATCTTTGAGCTTATGAAGGTTTGTCTATAATCCAAGATGTAGACTTATTCCAGTTTAAGAAAATTATAATGTCACTACATTTCCAATACTATATTTCTAGCTTATTTGGAGTTTTGGCCTGCAGCAGAAAGAAGAGATCACCCTCTCCAAACTTCAACATGACTAATATATAATTAGCAAAATTTCTGTTTTTGATCTGTGGTCATATTTCCAATATATAGAAAACCTCTCTTTTTTTAAAGGCAAAAGCCTTCTTAAATTCCATCTTTATTTTATGATAGCACATTATATTTGCGAAGGGCTATATTTAATGGTACTATTCAAAATCAGATCTTCTCCCTCCTCTATTTCTTACCCTTCAATTTATCCCTCCCTATTTTTCACTATCGGGCCCCCTCTCTCTCTCTCTCTCTCTCTTTCTTTCTCTCTCTCTCTCTCGCTCGCTCTCTCTCTCTCTCTCTCTCTCTCACTATCTCTTTATTTCTCTTACTTTGTCCCCTTTCCCATTCTCTCTTTTTCATTCCCTTCCACTCTCTCTCTCTCTCTCTCCCACTCTCTCCTATCTATACACCACCCCTTCAATTCATCTTCTATATTTCCTCTCTCTCTCTCTCCTTTTGCCAACCCCATCTCTCACTGTATCTTACATTTTCTGTGCGACTTCTACATAATTGTGTTCAATAATATAACATTCAGTCCCTTTGATCATACGTCCATACTAATGCTAGTAATTATAATACTAAATGCCAGCTTTGATTTTACACTCTGGACTTCACCCTCACAAATCAATCTTACATCAAACAGAAATAAAAAATCCTTGATAACAAAATTAATATCTCACATATCAAAGAAAAAATGATTTTATTGAATACAATACGCCATTCCATCAAAGTCCAAAATTCAAGACTTTAAACAAACAAGAGCAAAATATTATTGTAAAATGTCATTATGGACGAGTAACAAACAAATATACAAACAAGGGGCCTCTTGGGCCGCATACACACTCTTGGGCCGCATACACACATAAATCAAATCGTTGCCTTGAATCATAACATTCTAACACAAACAAAACTGGTTCAATTAAATATTACATCTTATAGATGCACATTGATGTATAGAGTACAAAATTCTGGTAAAATCCTTGGACAAATGTAAATGATTTGAATATGGTCAGGCCTACACAATGCCACTCGGCTAGGGAATGAATAGAATAATGAAAATATGACATTTTGAATGCATTACATGTATTAAATAGAAGCTTTGAATAGAGGTTTATGGTTTTTAAAACAATGGTAGGCAACTAGGAATCACTATATTCCAAGGAATTAAATTGATTTTTTTAATATCATACCTTTCAGATGTCTAGACATAAACATTACTCTTTAACCACTGTAAAAAAAATCTTTTGGTCAGGTCAAAACAGTTGGAATATAGGAAAATAATTTGATTAGATATATCACACTTTCCACAAAAATGTGTAAAACATGAGTATTGTAGATATATTGGTGGATTGCTATAATAATATTTCCTTTGGTACTTTCATTCAAACATTGAGAAATGAATGGATTCACAAAATATCACATCTTTTCACATAGTCGTATAGAACATACAAGTAATGTTAATACTGTTCAATGTACTGGTGGATAAGTGCATTTATTTTGCACAGGAATTTATCAAAAGAGGAATGTGAAATCTGAGAATTATCCGGAAGAATAACAATCTATATTAGGTATCAAAACACGAGTTATCAATCTATGGCATCACAGGGCTCTGCAAAAGCAAAGTCAAGAGTGGAAATCAATTGGGAAGATTATTTTTCTTATTACTTCTTATGCAACTACAATGTAGTACTACATGTACCATATCAAGATGAAAGCAAACACAACTCAACATCCTACAAAAAAATGTTCAATATTCCATCAAGGCTTTCAGGCACTGACTTGCATCTGCAGAACATGTTCCCCCCAAATAACTGAAAAATCATTTTAGAGGTTGTTTTCAATCAACGATAATTCAAGTAAAATGATACAAGGGGCAGCTCACCATGCATAGCTCATGGTATTAAATAACAAAACAAAACAGGTGGGGAAACCAATATTATTGCATAAGAAAAAGGTAGAGAGAGAGAGATATAAATAGAGAGAGAGAGAGAGAGAGAGAGAGAGAGAGAGAGAGAGAGAGAGAGAGAAGGGGGCAAGGGAGAAAGAGTTCAGGACAGATTTAAAAAAAAGAGAAACTGACTTAAAGATTATGAAAGAAAGATACTTGCATGGCTGGGTACGGGTATAAAGGAAAATGATGGAATAATACAATCCTCAGTATACCTGTACAGGTATACTTCCATCCCTATTTCTGTGCGAAAGCTATAATCGGGCAAACCAGCAAAGGCAGCCCAGGTTTGACATAAGGCAGCCAGTAAGGGATAAAGAAAAGGGGTGGGCTGGATGTAAAGGATTTGGGCCCAATGAAAGATACCACTTTGTTTCCATGGCAACAAACCACACACAACCTTGAAATCTACAAATCGGGTTACATTCTGTCAACGTTGCTCATTAGCAAGTCATAACGATCATGGGATCGTCACTGTGCAGGGGCACCCCCCTCTACCTCACCTTACACACAGGATGAAATGTTATTGATATGCATTAATGCAATTGGCAAAGGAAGGGTTACAGTTTTTCGCTCGAACAGTGGCAGAAAAGTGCCGTGAACCTTTCCTGTCCAGGAAGAAGAAAAAAACAAAACTGGAGTAGTCTAATTGGGTTTTCGGCGTTACCCAATGAAGTTTTCCTGTTGATTTGCAGCAGGGTCGTTTCCCACAACCAGAACACATTGTTGTACAACCATGCACAACCCCTTTGTTTTACATCTACATGCCTCATCATGTAAAATGGCATGCTTTACATTACTGGACAATTCAGTCACTATGGTTTGGATAAGAAAAGAAAAAGAGTTCTACGACACATCCATTATTCGGGATGCATCACAGAACTTTTTCTATCCTTAACAACGCTTGCTTCACCATTAAGTTCACACTCCCCAAACAGAAATGAAAAATGCAAAGTGGTCTTAAAATTGTGAATTACTGTAAGGAAAAGTTTTTGTACGTGTACCAAATGCTCTGTGGTTTGTATTACTATAAAATACAACATCGACAATATACAAAAAGCTAAGCAATGGAAAAAGGCCCCTTAAAGTAGCTTCTCTTTTGTCGACAGAGTGTCAGAATTATTATATCCACATCTCCACTTTTCCGAAGCCTCAAAGCAGATGCCGTCATCGGCTATGATCGTGAATGATAACATGTTTTGGGAAGATCGAGATGGGGGCGCAGGAAAGGGGAGATAAAAATCATGCGAATGAAAAGCAAGAGTTCACACGCAACTCAACCCAATCATGCCTTCCTTAATCGATGTACATGCTTAAATCATCATAAGGCTGTGTGTATTTCAAAGAACTTGGTTATTATTCATAAATTTATCAAGATGCCAAAATGATACAAAAAGTACTTTCTTTTTTGTTGGCTAGGGGCAAAAAGAGTATTTGCTGATGATCAAAATTCATCATTCATTGAACAAATAGGACTGGGCGTGGTATGATGAAATCAAAATATTTTTACCTCAAAGCTTCAATTTGATCCAAAATATGACATTAATGGTAAGGAGTTGCTTTTCCAAGACATAAAAGAACTGATTCTTTCTTGGAAAAGATCGTGCTTTACAACTGTGAAATGAAACTGATATCAACATTTACAAATTGGAATAATACAATTTGGAGCTATCATGGGGTACTTGCAACCATTCAAATAATATTGCTTAATTTCACGAAAAGTTCACCATTTGACAAAATAATATTTCCACAAATATCAATCTCTGTCAAACATTCCCAGGGTGGGTTCCTTTTCCTGGTCTCTGCAAATAAAATATTGTATCTGAGCATATGTACACGCAACAACTAAAATTGTCAACCTAATTGCTGCAAAGAAATATATATATATTTATATAACTTGTAATGAAGTATACATCAAATCTGTATTTTCAAATATGCATTCATTTGTACAAGCAAAACTAAAATCTTATTCCAGCTAGACCCGTTCAAAAATATATGCTAAAAACAGTTCTATACACAATGAATAAAATAAACTGCAAACTATATATACAGATCACTTTTGCTTCAATTATTTACAAACATAAAGGCGAATGTATGGGGATGTGTTCAAGAAGTAGGGGGAGGGGTCTACTGATATCAAATTAGATTTGTTAGATGAATAGGGAATGTTGCATGAAATAAGTATATGAAGAATACAAAATGATTATATGCATTAATACTGTTCATCTTCAAGGCAGTGTAACTTAATAAACACAGAAAGGCATATCATTGCCAATTTGGTCAAAACACAGGCACCGACATTGATAGAGATTTAATACAATCTCTCAGTTTAATTTTAAAAATTATTAAAAAATGCAAATTTCAAAAAGATGCCTAACTTAGAATTATACATTTCTGTGTTGGTAACCTTTATTATACAAAGTTTATACTCGTAAATATTTAATTCAGCTTTTGGAACAACTTTCCTCTCAAATCTTGAACCATCTGAAGCCTTCAAAGGCACGCAACTAATACATCCAAAATAAATTGTACATAACATAAAATTCATAAATATTTCAGAATTCAAATCTTGAATACATAAAATAATATTGTTGAGCAGGCATAGCGGGTGCCAACTGCTCAAAATTAAATTCAAACTTCAATATCAGACTTGCTGGAATTGATGAAAACAGTTTTGAAAACAGTTTACAAATAATAAATAAATGAATTATTCCCTTCTCTCCAAATATGAACTGTTTTTTTTTCAAATATAGATAATACATAAAGAGAAGCAACTGTTTTGTCTTTATGGCTTGATTTACAAAATTACATTTTTTTCACTTGATATCCACTTTTCATGAAAATTATTTACCCCCTGGTTTATCAAAATATAAGATCATTTGATCTGGATTTTAAAAATATTTCTATGATATACACTCCAGACCTTACAAAGTTTCAATAAAAACCTTTCTTCAAAATCCTACAAATTTTCACTAAAAATCCAAAGTTAGTAAAATGCATCCTGCAAAAGTAAAATTGTAAAAATGCAAAGGTTAAAATTGTAAAAACCTCAGTAAAATAACTATGTACATGCAATATTAATTCTCACAAAATATCAGCAAAAAAATAAAATGTACTTTGATGTCTCTCTTGGTGGCACCAACAGCACAATTTTTGTCCTCATTAATGTTCTTTTATCTTGCCAAATGAAAAACAAAACAAGGATTTTACTTCAATAGCCTACAACATTTAAAATTTTGCTTTTCAACATCTTTCAAAAAGTATTTGTTAAAAACAGAACAAAATATTTTTAAAAATACCACATGTCACCAAACTTGGACAAGTAACTGGCAAGAATCAAAAAGTCTTCATTATTTTTAATAAAAAGCAAATTTTTGCAATTTTGTTAACAATAATCTCATTAAAAAGATCAGATTTTAGTTCTTCCTTACGACCCAGCATGCAGTAAGATCACTGACATGTATTACAAATCTGCATCCAATGTTTAAGAAATCAATTGGCATAATTCTTTTTAAGATGTGGCGGTACAACTTCCCTGTTTTTCTTTTTTTCTTCATCTTTTGAAAAACAACAGACATTTCCTTTTTGAATGAACTAACATTATGAAAACAAAAATTGAGCCATAACATGTTCATCCAAGTACTTAATATAGTTAAACAGTTTAATCCCTACTAAAAAGACTTGATATTTTTCTTTCTCTCATAAAAATAAAATCCAATTACATAATATCATGATTAATACAAATTTTCTCTCACCAAAATAACTTTTCTTCATCTCAATATTCCTTTTTTCATTGATATCTATCTTTATAAAAAAAAATACATTATCTTAAAGTACTGCAAAATAAATCTTTCTTTAGTCTCTTGTATAATCAAATTTTATACCAGGTACAATCAGGTTAGATTTGAATGAGAATGTACTTGTATCTCTGACTTGGAAGCTTGGAAGCTTGAACCAAGTTCATTTCTAGCTTTTCTGATATAATTCCTTGGTAAAATGCCAACTTCTCGTCAAAATTCTTCTTTTTTTTTGTGGTTAATTTTTTTACAAAAACCGCAAAGGAAATGGTATAAAGAGCAGGTTATTTTTTCTATTAGTCACACAGATTATAATTTTAGCCCAGACTGAGCAAATGTCATTTCTTTAATACATACACTGCACTATCCAAACTGCAAACACCTCAAATAATTGATAACAATCTTTGTACAACTCTTGCACAGAGGAACTGCAATGTCTGCACATCAAAACAAACAAATCAAGATAACTGTATCTAGCCCTTTCTTTTATGAACTCAGTGTGCTCTCAAAACTGCTATAATGTCAAAAAACTGATAACAATCTCATCACAAGTCTTGCCGACAGAATTAAGTACACCTAATCCCTACAAGCTCATACACTCAATATGATGCTATGTACACTGTAGTATCTCTTATGAAGTTACATATGTACACCTGTTTATCTTTTATTTAAAACATGCTCATTTTTCAACAATGCTGGCAAAAATAGACAATCGCACACAAATTTGAAAACATTTGCTGATGCTTTGTTCTTTTAAAGTTTACAAATTACACCATTGGCAGTGATAACATGAGCTCACCTTATATCATTTAAATTAATTAAAAGTAAGCACAACAAAAATAAAGAATTTGAAGCACTCCATGGCAGTGATGTGCTGATCAAATGTACAGGAACGATGGTCCAAGATCTATTTACAATTTGGGTAGTACAGTTGTAATACTATATTTATAAAAAGATGCAATAGTCATGAAATTTATAAAAAATTGCATAATTCTCTGAAAGCAATTGTTGAAGCATTATGAATACAAAAATGCATAGCAGGTGCTAAATCAAAGGCTTTTCATTTATAGGCATACAGTGTACATGTAAGTGTATTCTCTGATACAGACTATCATAAAAAAACAACTGGATACAAAATGCAAAGCCGTAAATAAACGGTATGCGTTGAACTGTTTTCATTTCAAACAGGGATCAAAGTGTAAAAAGAGCTTAAAAAAATTGTTTGAATACAACACAGCCATTTTCAGGGAGAAGTTTGCAGCCATCAAATGCAATAAGACATACTTGGAAAGACTAAATTTGCATATTATTATAAATGTACCTTTCTCCAAGCAACCGTAGATACATCATGCACATAGGCATACGTTCTGAGATGTCATTATATGTTGCATAAATGTTGCTTATATGTTGCTGTATCGCTTCTATCGAAGTGGACAATGGAGAATGGCCAATGTTGAGGACATCTATCGTCACTTCTCTGCAGCAAATTGGCAACTCATTCCGTTTTGATGTATGGATGGATCAATTTGAAGAGAAAATACATCTGGCAACCCACAAGCTGTAGACTGAAAATTCCTCTTTGCACAAACTCGAAGATGATGCTCTTCAGTTCAGAGTTTTGTCACATGGTTTCACCAAGTTCCAAGAGAATTAAGAGACAAATTTGGAGAGAAACTACATCAGCATCACACAAGATGCAGATTGAAAAATCCTCTCTGCGCACACTGAATGATGATGCTTGAGTTTAGAATTTCGTCAAATGGTTGTCACCAAGTTCCAGGCACATCAGAGAGCTAACTTGCTCTTGTCAAAGCTCAAATAAAATATGGAGGAAAATATTTCCTCGAATACTGCACAATAATGTTTAAATATATCACTAGCAAGCTGCCAAATGTTTGATCAAAGTCTCGATGTAGTCCACATTGAAAATGCAGCTTGCTGTATACATGGAGGAGCTGCTAGTCACAACAATTGTCTGTGAATTTATGCAGCTCGTTCTCAGTTAATTTGAAGTCCCGGAAAGACGAGAATGCCCCGCCGCCACAAGCGTCAAGGTTTGTATTTTTCGGTCTCTCGCACGGCCTCGGGTCGTTGTAGCACGGCGCGGTGGCACCGTACGGCACGGCACAAGGCACTTGACAAGATGACATTGCCCTGTACGGAACAGGAGGGGGCAGCATTCTGTCCAACTCCTCGTTGTTGAGCTTGTTGGGCAGGCTACCACTGGAGCTATGTGTATGCTCCTAGGTTGAGAAAGGAAACAAGAAAAACATACTTTTAAAAAACTTGACGTCAGTGATCATTGAGAAGGTACAGACAGGTGCAGACACAGAACATCCTGAGGAAAATGAACTTTGAATCTACAAATTGGAAAGAATTTACCAAATGCAAATATTATTATTATTTTAATTCAAGGGAACATACACACTATAATTTTCTACTTGGCAAGCCATAAATTCAAAAACAATATTATCCCATAAATTCTGGCATAATTTCTGCTGCATTATGTATTATTAATTAACAAATTAATTTCATTAAATTAATTAATGTACATTTAAGAAAAACTTTGTAGGAGAAAGAAAATAAAGATGTCAGTGTTGCCAATTTGAACATAAAAACCCAGTTCTTTTCAACCCACTGATTTCTATCTCTGAATGCATCGTGTAATAATACGCTTGACTCACCGGTGTAGAGTGTGTGATCCATGCCCGAGTTATCCTGGGTTCAATCATGACCTCATTGGTCATGTGATTGTAATGAGGATTGTAGAAGTTACTGCGACTGTCGAGACGACATCGAGTTCTTCTTCTCCTGAAAAGTAGAGGCAGAGGGCAAAAAAAGGGACAATTTAATAAAATGGAGTCCTCTAGTGGAATAGTGATATACACTGTATATCAAGATAGTTGTGTAATTTGAAAATACCGGTAGTTAAATCATAATGATCACAACCATCATTATCATTACGAATACCACCATTATCCTCCTCCTTCTCCTCCTCCCGTTCCTCCTCATCATTACTGATCATTATTCAACATTACCATCATCACTTTAATCGTCATTACTCATGATCATTTTCATCATCATAATCATAATCATGATCACCATTGGCATCATCATTATAATTATTCTCCTTTTCCTCCTCATCATTCTTCTCTTCCTCCTCCTCATCATACCCCTCATTATCATTCTCCTCCTCCTCACAATCCTTCTTATCTTCCTCCTCCTCATCATCGTTCTTCTCCCCCTCATCATTTCTCCTCTTCCTCCTCCTCTTCATCATTCCTCTCCCCCTCATCATACTTCTCATTCTCCTCCTCCTCATTATCATTCTGATCTTCCTCCTCATCATTCTCCCCTTCTCATCATCATCATCATCATCACTACCATCATCACTTTCCTCTTTCTACTCCTCATCATCACCACTATCACCATCACCATTATCACCACCCCACAACCATCATTTCCTCTTCCTCCTTATCCTCCTCCTCCTCATCCTCATCACCATCACCACCATCATCATCCTCATCATCCTTCTCCTCATCACCATCGTCCTTACCTGCTCCTTCTCCACAGTATGACCAGCATGAGTAAGACTGTTGCGATGACAAAAGCCAGAACACCCACCACGATGTAGGTATAGAGAAGACGATAGCCATTCTTATTTGAAGCCTGCACTCTCTCTTCACAAAGACCAAGAGCCTCATTTTCTTCACTGCACCTGTAACACCAATGCAAGTACGACAAATCCAATTCAACTTAATTCATCTCACATCTCTTGAAAATACAATGTATATAGAACTAACAATTTAAGAACACTGAATAGAAAGAAGACAAATGATGCAAATCAAAAAATAATATTTCATTAGATGCAATTCTAGAGTTGCCTTTTCTAAATAGTTTCTATTTTTAAAACAAATAAAGCATTAGGCTTTTGTGAAATGAAGATTTACTGAATTGAGTACCATAAATGCAGTTATTTTTTCGCGTGATTAATTTTTCACGCAGAGCCACACCAAAACATATTTGCTGGTTATGAAATTCGCGTTGTATGCAATTCAGCCCGTTCAAAACATGTATAAGAAGTCATGCTTATATTTTCCCAAGTCCTAAAATTTGTGCTTGCCAATCTTAGTGCAAAATTAGCAAAAATAAATGTACGGCAAATATTTCTCATCGATTATGACTTCTTAAAATGGACAACAAGTTTTTCTCTCTTCCATCTATCTTACCCATTAGGCGCACCAAGGAGACCAGTATTCATCGCTTTAATAGTAGTCATCCTCTGTGAGGAGTCATCGCCAGGATCGAGGGGTATTTCCACTGGTCCTTTGGCAGGCTTGTCTGTACCCCTGGGCCTGGGTGGCTGGGTGATGAAGGGGCCTGGTAGGTGTCTAGTGGTGGTACTCCTAGGGGATGGTTTGGGAGTCTCGTTCACAATGATGGCTCCAGGGGCTATACAGAGAGAGAAAATATGACCAATTACAAATGCTGATTTACAATTTGTATTTTTTAGTGTAAGGTATATAATTTCACTGTACAAATTATCTAAGTTCAAATTCTGAAGAAGTTTCAATTACATGTTCATCAACTTTTTCAAATCTACCTGAAGAGAGAACTTATCACTAGAAACAGATTATATTTTTTTCAAATGGTTAGGAAAAATTTGATCTATACAAAGTAAACAGAAAAGTAAGAGAGAATTTGTATTTGTTTTAACTGGCAACACGTTGAGAGGTCCAAAATCACTGTCTGTTAAACAAATGGACTATTCTTGAATGTTAAGATATAGATTGTGCCCATGAACATTGTTTTAATATACATGAATGTAATGTTTTAAAACAACACAACAACAAAGGAATTGTTGCCTATTTCAAGGGGAAAGGGGAGATAAATTTAGCTCAATTTATGTGGTGAAAGGTTTAATGTTTACTTACTTAGCGAGCATGGTCTACCATCAGGCTCATCAGGGCACGCACAAACATAGCCCTGTGGTCTGGCTAGACAAAGATGACTGCATCCACCATTGTCAACACCACACGGGTTCGTGCCTGTAAATAGGATGAAAACAAAAAATACCATACTGTATTACACAGGGGAAGTTTCTCATGAAACATTTCACATACAACCATATGAATGGACGATCATCTATACTGAAGGTTCACACATAACACTTATTTTAGAGGAATCTCTTTGAATTTCATTCCTAAAGCTCAAGATAACCCGTAAGCCCTTCCATGCTGTGGACATTTGCAGTTAACAACTAAATTGTTCATACCCTTACCAGGTTTTGTATTTGTATGTGAACAACTTATTTAGTTCGGAAGAGGTTGATCATCGTGGTAGATAGTAAGATTGGTAGTTGATCAGTTGTCACACGAAGAGAGCAAACGAGAGTTGCGACGTTTCGACTGCTAACTGCTAGTCTTCGTCAGGCAATGTGGACAATCGCCGCTGCAAGCGCCTTTTGTATCGTGCGCTGCGCTCCGAAGGCGCCGGAACTGCCGCGCTGCTATTGGTCAGCGGAATCGACCAATCAGGAGCCGCGGGCGGTGCGACCAGTTTGTCAAGATTTATGTTCCTTGAGAATGTGACATATTAAAAGCTTGCATCTAAAAATATTTAACAAAGGCC
Source organism: Hemicentrotus pulcherrimus (assembly GCA_003118195.1). Taxonomy (NCBI): domain Eukaryota; kingdom Metazoa; phylum Echinodermata; class Echinoidea; order Camarodonta; family Strongylocentrotidae; genus Hemicentrotus; species Hemicentrotus pulcherrimus. Next base: position 221,407 of record BEXV01000377.1, read on the forward strand.
CTTAGAATACAAACGGTCCATCTTTCACTCTTTGAATCATAAAAAACACAATAACCACCAGTCGCCAGTACCCAGAAACTTTTGCATTTTGTTAAGGATGGCCTTTTTCTTTGCAGTAAATTTTGCTAAACTTTGACCAAAAAAAAATGACTTTGTGTCCATTGTGATTCAATTATTTTGCAGCACGAAACGAGGGCAAATCTGAACTACTCAAGACATTCTTGAACATTTCAGGGACACAAAAGTTGCTGGTATTACAGTAAAGAAAGGAAGATTTACCAGTCTGTCTGAGAGGGGAGACCATTTGGATGTGCATGAGAGAATCTAGATTCCTCTGGAATGTCATCACATTTTTGCCTGTTGATTTCTCCACAGTCTCGATGGTGTTGGTCTGCCAGTCAGTCCAGAAAAGACGTGCCCCAAACTGAAAGAGAAAAATAGAAATTAATTTATTTGAAAAAAATATCCTAAACAGACCTTGAAAGATATTCTCAAAGAGAGTGAACCTCAGAGATATGCATGCATGAGGACTTGGTACGATTTCAGCTAACTATAATTCATTTCAATTCATCTTCATAACTTACAAATCAAATTTCAAAAGGTGTATTATATTGGGCATGTCCATGAACTTAAAATTTCAAAAAGACCAAAAGACTATATGTGAAAAGAACAGTACATCAGTAAATCTTCAATATCTTACTGAATCGTAAGTAATTAGGGAATATCAAAATTAAAGGCAATAAGTCCCTTTTGCTGACACATGTAAACTCACTGAAACTTGGCAAGTGTTTAAAATATATCCTTCTGATATCGTGTGTGACAGTCATAGGTTCTGAAACTGTTTTGTAAGAAATGTAAAATCTAGATTTGTTTTCATATTGCTGCGGAGGGGTTTATTCTCAAATCAACAAATGTGGCGATCAAATTGATTTTTAATTATGTACAAATATATCGGAAATCTAGAAAATAAACATCTAGAATGAAACATTCAAATTCACTTTGTTGAAAGCCTGTTCCTGTGGAAGTAGTGGTGATAATGTTGTGTAGATATGATTTGAAATATTGCTCCATTTTCTATGCTCGTGAACATGTTGATAAATAGTCTATCGGCAGAAGCAGTCCCCAAGAGCAAATCAAAATAGAAATCAAAATGTCATCAACAATCCTGTACACACAACAATGCACTCATCAATCTATATCACACAACTAACCATGGTCAAACCAAAGGAGTGCGTAGTCACGTTACTGGTCAAGACAACTCTGAACTTTCCGCTGAAATCCGCCGTCTCGATCTTATCCAGGTAAGCGTCCACCCAGTACAACCTGCGCATTGCGTAGTCTATGGTCAGACCGTTGGGCCAGCCTAGCTCAGTGTTGATCAAGGTGCGTCGTCCGGTGCCGTCGAAGTGAGCCCTCTCTATCTTGGGGTGGTTGCCCCAGTCACTCCAGAACATATACCTGGATGAAAGGAAGAGACGAGAGAGAAGCGGTTATACTCTGGGGCAGAATTCATGATTATACATGTAGATATACAAGTTATGATATTAAAAAAATTGATTAAAAGTTTACTTAAGATAAAATACAGAACAGTCAAAATTCACACAAGCTTTTAGTTTGTTTGTGCTTTACATTTGTAAAGTGATTTACTGCATATATGTAGCTCTTTACAGCATAATATGATACCAGCTAATACTGCTTACTAAGATGGAGGTGTTGTGGATGCGCTACTGGTCTGTGGATCATATGGTTAGAGGTTAGAGTAACACCACAACACTTATGCCATTCGGCAAGACATTAATCTAAATATGCCACTCTCAACCCAGGTGTATAAAATGGGAAAAAATTAATCTGGTAGGAATGTATTTGTGGGCTTTCAATTCTACTGTACTACTGGTAACTTACCCGGCGGATGGGAAGAGAGCAATAGCCCTCGGTTCCTGAAGCCCCGACGACACCACCACCTTGCGAGCGGTTCCATCCAGTCGAGCCACTTCAATGTGGTTCAAACCAGTATCCGTCCAGTACAGATTCCTACCGATCCAATCCACTGCGATTCCATCCGTGGTTTCGAGGCCCTCGGATATGACGACCTCCATGTTCTTGCCGTCATAATCGGCTCGTCTAGGATGGAACGGAAATTGGAAACTAGAATTGGATTTGGAAATGAACTACAGGAACAGACAACTAAAATTTAAATTGGACTGAAATCAAAATAAAAGTAAGAATTTACATGTTAATTTGAATTTGTATTGGAATTAATTGGTATATAAATTGAATGTTACAGAAATTGAAAATGGAACTGGATATAAAATTGTTTTTTACACCCATATCTGAAATGTATTACAGAAATTAAAGGATTAAAGGAGCTACACAAAGAAAATTTACTAAAAACTGATAATTAGAACAAATTACATATGGATGGAAAGATTTTCTCTTGAAAAACACGAATAATTTGCTGAGAAATCAT
>BEXV01000377.1:231107-246713 GCA_003118195.1 Hemicentrotus pulcherrimus
AGGATCATCATCATGATTATTGTAAGTTTTCTCATCCTTAAAGGCATCGTTTAACAATGTTAAATCTAAGATGCATGGCTCTACGTGCTATAAATGTTTGTGAAATGGTGAAATATTGAAGCCCTAAAAAAATTGAGCCTCAAAATGATCATGAAGTTCCTCAAAAAAGTAAAAATCTTTGAGTGACCGGTTTTACCATACTCATTTTCCCCAATAGACTGTAGTGTTATGAAAACTATTAGGAAAACGCAAAATTCAATTTCGATTTCCAATCATAAATATCTTGATAATGAGACAGGCGATCAGCTTGTAAATGTCATGGGATTCATGTATGCCCTAGAGGTTTATAATTATGATTGCAGCATGAGCTAAATCAAGGATTTTTAAAAGGATCTGAGACAAAGTTACCGGATCCCTTTAATATATATATATATATATATATAATTCTCAATGTTATCATAAGCAGGACTGCATGGTGCAACCAAATGAATTAATCTTAAATGTTTCAAATAAAATGATGGCCTCCTAATTCCAATTTCTTCTTCTTCTTCTTCTTCTCCAGGGCAGTCTGCTTCCTTCAAACTTGAAGATTCTTGCAGAACTTTCCTGTAGTGTGTGTCATAAGGATAAGATGCATGTGCCAACAATTAACAAGGTGCAAGTAAAAATTTACAGTAACTGGTCTCTAGTAGTCAACGCTAGAAATTGAAATTCATTCAATGGAATTCCTTACCTCTCTATAGCTCCCATCCAGATTGCTAAACTCGATCCTCTTAGTCCCAGCATCGGCCCAGTACAGTCTATGGAGGTCTCGGTCCAGGACTAGACCATTGGGCCACATTAGTCCATAGGAGACCAGGACCTTGCGTCAAGACCCATCCATTCCTGAGCACTCTATCTTGGGATCTGATCCCCAATCGGTCCAGTACATCAGGCTTCAGAAGGAAAACAAAGATGCATAAGTGTACATGTATCAAAGGAAGTGGATAGCTTGTACAATCCTTTCACATAATACGATTAACGGTTGCTTTAAAGCCTGTCTGAACTAGTTTGGCCAGGAGGGATTATACCTCCCTGCGTGGTCATTGACAGGTGAAAAGGGGACCATAGGGGACCAACAGTTACCGATTAGGCATTGTTTGCTATGTAGAGGGTGCAAGTAGTTACAAGTAGTGCGATGGACTTGGGCAAACTTCATTAGACTTGGACAGTAATCCTTCAGATATCGTGTGTGAAATTTTACAGTCATAGGTTCAGAAATTTCTTTGTAAGAAGATAAAATCTAGCGCTGTTTTCATATTGAGTATACCGACTAAACTTTAAGCAATGTTATTGTCATTTCTCTTCACTTATTGATGTAAATAAGTATTGCTAAGATGAAATAAACTATTCAGATCAAAGAAGGAGAGAAAAGAGCTAAATTATGGACACAATGTCGCATGTGTTTGTAGCCTACCTTGACATTGGGTCTACAATAATGTCCCTAGGTCGGTCCAGGTCCTCCCAAACTAGAACTGATCTCATTGACCCATCAGTGTTGGCCACCTCAATACGGTTATTTGTCGCTTCAGCCCAGTAGATTTTACCGGTGATCCAATCTATGGAAAGGCCAGCAGGGCTGTCCATGTTATGGGATAGGATGACCTGTGTGAGAAGGGATCAATGTTTAGTTTCACCAGTCTTAGAATAGGAGATATAAATGCACAGTTTAGGATGTCCATATACTACATTACAGCAATGCATGAAGCACGTTGTAACTGCATGGAAAAGGTGCTATACCAACTAAGTAATGAGACCAAGGGCCCTGTTTCATAAAACTGGTTATCAATAACAAGTTACAATAACTGTTATAAACTACCAAAATCATGGCATCTGATTGGCTGAGAGCTAATTTGTCATAGAATCTAAGCATTTGCTATTGATAGCAAATTTTGTGAAACAGGGCCCAGTATTCTACTTTTAGAGGGAGGCTAGTTTTACATTACAAGAGACCCATGCAATCTGTATGGCAATGTAAAAATCCGACTTGCATCCATACAAGAACTCCATTCTCAATTCTTTCCACCTACATGTTTACATGTGTACGCATATCATGCTCAAATACAAGACTGAAAAAAAAAAAATCATGCTTGAGAAACACAAGCACAGGTCATCAAGCTTTTCTTATCTAAATATCAAGGAATTTGGACTAATGCATTGTAGTAATTCAGTGTATTTCGTGCTGCTCATCGAAAAAAATTCTTCTCCAATCAGGTAAAAATGATCCCAAACACATACTACTACCAAAAGAGAAAGTAAAAGTCACATCAATTGTGCAAGCACACTGGCACAACAAAAGTGCATGATGTGAAAGAAACATAACCCGAACAAGAAATAAATAAATAAAAGTAAGGTTCGACATCATGCCATAGGCTCCGACATATACTGGGTTTCAAAATGAAAACAACAAGCAGATCATGTGCAACAAGTCTTAGACTTACCATATCAAGGAGGTTTATACTTTGAAAGCAATGGAATGGAATTGAACATTTGATAAAATTTGCATACATGTGAGGTTTAGAGTTTTGAAAGTATACAAAAGTTAAAATACATGTACATAAATGTGTATGACATAGGAATGAAGGAGAAATCCAAGCTCATTTCTTAACATACACTACAAAAACATCATAAAAAGAGCCTAATATGAATGTTGTATTCAACAACAACAGTATCAAAATCATAGAACAAATCAAATATTCAAGGAAACATCAATAAAGTATACCACGTTGACCTGTGCCATAAATTTAATTTGCAATAATGAAAACATTAACTTTTGAAAAGTGAATTTCCTACTGCCCTATATCAGGAAAAAAATTTGTTCATTCTCAATACTTCTCCTCTTGAGGGGTACAGTCGTTGTAACGACGAATTTGGGGTATTACATCTTTGATTTATTGTCAAAATTGACATCTTAAAAAGGATTACATTTTAGTTTCATCTTGACCCTGTTTACATTTCAGTGGGAACAAAAACAACCACCATGTTTCCAAATGAATCAGAAAAGAAAGAAAAAACAACATACTTCTTGATCAGAGCCGTTCCAACGAGCGCGGTTTATCTTATTGGTGCTCACGTCTCCCCAGTAGACGAACCCTCCTTCCTCATCATCCCAGTCTAGCGCCACCGCTTGCTTGAGACCAGACAGGGGCAGGACAACGTCAGAGCCATCGTCAGTATCGAAGGAGATCCGTCTGATGTCAGTCTCTCGGCTGAACAGCAAGTAGCTTTCAATGGCTGGAAAAGGTAAACAAAAATCAAAGATAGCATTGTGGCTTGGTTTACAACTGTGGTTATTTTTGGATTGGATTGGATTGAATTAAAATGGATTGGGTTGGATTGGATTAGATTGAATGGGATTGGATTGAATGGGATTGGATTAGATTGGATTGAATTGCATCAAAATGAATTGAATTACATTGGATTGAATGGAATTGAATTGAATTAAATTGAATTGAATTGAATTGAATAGAATTTGATTTTACATGTACATTTACTTACTTTCAGCGCAATGTGTGCTGTTAATAAGCTTGAAGCCTGTTGGACAACCACATGTAATCGCCTCTGTTCCTCTCTGCAGGCATAGATGACTACACGTTGACATCAAACAAAGATTACTCCCTGGCAAATGAACAACAAAAAGAAATTAAACTTTGTTGTTTGCATTTCTTGTTTGAGGAAACCTTTTTCAATGTCATCATAATTATCATCACCACTATCATCCTTATCCTCTTCTTCCTTATCATCACTGATTACACATTATTATCCTATTCATTATCAGCAACAGCAGGTCATCACCACCATTATCATATCACCTTCATCATTATCATCTTCATCACCACTATCACTACCACCACCAGTTTCACCATTACAATCATCACATTAATCATCTAATCATCATCACAACAATTGTCATCATGATCATCATCAACAACATTACCGTCATCATTACTGCCACCCTCATACCCACTAACATTTTAACTTAATATGTTATATTAATCAAGATCATCGTTATGATTTCTATCATCTTTACTACCATCATCGATTCTTCTCATGACAATTTTTCAACTTACCATTCGGTTGTCTTTGTGGATGGAATGTATGGATATCCATCGGGAAGTGCAGCTGGCCTTGTATGATGGTGAGATCCATACCAGTGAACTTGTTAGCAGTGTTGATACTCTTCGTATGCCAGTCGGTCCAGTAGATGTAGTCCTCAAACAGGGTGATTGCAAATGGGTGAGGCAGGCCTAGACAGAGCATTGGTTGTTATAATGTACATTACAAGTAAATATGAACATGCACATCAGTATGTTGAGAATTGTCTACTGTAAGCCGTAAGAGCATGAGTGTTTAAATCCATGACCCCTGACCCTCAGTCATGAGAATGGGAGAAGAATGAATGAAATAAGCCAATAGGGAATTAACTCATACAACTTTAGGAAGTTAATGTCATTTTGGCTCTCAGCAGACATAATCATTGGTAGAGAGTCACCTTTTCAAAACTATAATTATAATAACAACTGTGAATGAAAATATTTTGGATTGTATTCATCAAAATTATAACATAAACTATTACATGCACATGTATAATGAATTTTGAATTTTGATTCCTATGAATTGCTATCTCAGTTTCTCCTACCTTGATTGATGACAATCTTCCGACCGGTCCCGTCCAGATTAGCGCTCTCGATGGAATGATGCTTGGCATCTGCCCAGAACAGTTTCTCTGTTGCGTAGTCCAGAGTGAGACCATTGGGCCAGAAGAGCATTGTATCTGCGATCACCTGTCGTCCTGATCCATCCATGTTAGCCCTCTCTATCTTTGGTAGGCTTCCCCAGTCTGTCCAATAGATGGTGCTGTTAAAAGAAATGTTAGAAAAGGATGAGCATCATGGTAAGACAATTGCTCAGGTAAAAACTGATACGTGGTCAACACCCCACACTAACCAATTCTGGATGTCAGCCTTGGACCAAACACCAGATGCATATGTAAAGGTGTACCTGAATGGTTACAAATTAAGTTGCGTAAATATTTTTTAGTTGGGTTTATACTCGATCACTCACTCACTCCATTTTTCACACCTTCTCTCCCTCACCCACGCCACCTCCCTTCCTCCCTCAATCATCCACCCACTCACTCACTCACTCACCCACCCACCTACCCGCTCACTCACTCACCCACTCACTCACCCTCCCACTTCCACTTATACACCTCCCGACCCACCCACTACCACTCACCCACCTACTCACTCACTCACACACACATTCACCCACTCACCACACACTAACCCACCCACTCACCCTCACTCACTCAATCAATCCATTAATCAATGATCATACCCTTTGACAGGATGTAATGCAAGAGCTCTAGGTTTCTCCAGCCCTTCCCAGATGAGGACAGAGCGAGAGGACCCGTCAAGGTGGGAGACCTCGATCTTAGAAGTCCCAGAGTCACTCCAGAATAGCTTGTTGCCTATCCAGTCTACCGCCACACCACCTGGAAAACACACATCGAAAATGGATTTCATAACAAAACAGCCTCACAAAATTGGTTTTCAATGACCCGAAGACAGTTTGCAATCAATCAAATATGGTACCAGAGTTACAGCAAGGTGGTTTAGCCCTTTTCTGTCTGGGGTTTTCAAGAAAGCTCATTCTACCAAGCGGGAGGAGTCATTTTGGCTCCCATTTGCACAAATGCATGTAAATGTAAAGAGAAATACTACAAATTATGAAAGTTACAAAGATACAATGCATTTAAATACTTTTCAAAAACCTGGACAATTTAGTCCTTAATTTTTTCTCACCACGATCAAAGTGTTTTTGGATATACCCAACGGAATACAGTGAGGGAGAATTCATCTCATGGATCTCTAATTTCTCATATTTATATCTCACCTGGACTTTCTAAGCCTGTCGAGACGATATCCATGACTTCTGTCCCATTGAGATATGCCCTCTTGATGCTATCCAAGCTGATATCGGACCAGAACACCAGCTGCTGTTCGATATGGTAGTCGAGGGCAATGGCGTTCTCCAGGCCTCGCAGGATTGGGGTGTAGCTCGAGTGGAGTGGTTCCAGCCGCCGGATATCGATGCGGTTGGCAAAGAGGAGGTAGGGTTCTGGACCCTGAGCCTTGCAGGTCTTGTCGTCGAGCCGGAGCTCGTACCCCTCGATGCAGGTGCAGAGGAAGGAGCCGAGAGTGTTGGTGCATGTCTGGCTGCAGATGCCTTCCACAAGACATTCATCGATATCTACATGGATGAGAAAACAAAGAGTATTACAAGTGTGTTTTTATGTATTTCACAACATTGATCAACATTCAATTTAAAAGAAAGTTTAAATTATACCTGCCATCGTCTTATCAATAGATTGTCATCGTTTTATTAGTTGTTTTTATTATAAGTTTCTTAGTCAGTACCACAACACCTTTGTTTACCTTCCTACTTCTCTATCACCGAAATATTAATGTTTTCAAAAGTATAACCTTATATTCAAACTAGTGTGAGTTTGATATAGTGGGGTCTCCCTCTTCTTTTTTCAACTTAATTTGAATACAATTTTGCTGTTGCCCACCTCTACAAGTCTTGCCATTGATATCCAATGTATATCCCTCTCTGCAGGAGCAGCGAACACCAGAGGTGACATCTGTACAGGTGTGCTCACATCCTCCATCATTAGAATGGCAGGACGATGATGGATCAATAATATCTAGGGGGGAAATAACATTCAGGGAAAAATCGTAAGTAATCATGAAGATGATGTGATCTTTGATACATTTCTAAATTATATATAATATTAATGTGTGATGTTACCATTGTTATATTGTCTCACTTTGATGTTGGTATTATTATAATGTAAATATCTGATACTGTGTAAACCAGACAATATCAGCCTTGAGCTACATGTCATGATGCTAAAACAATTGAATTCAATGGTGTTGTCAGCAGTTGAATGTAATCTTATCCCAAACATTGCCATCAATTTGACAAAGTTACCGGATCCCTTTAAGAAAAAATAAAAAGTTGCCAATTTGAAGATGTTAGTTTCTTGAGTCATTGTAAAGATGTGTAATTTTGATGAAAATAAATACAGGTGTTGCAAATTTGAAGATAAAAGTTGCATATTTAAGTCTTAAAACTGGGGATTTTAAACCTTAAATATTAATGAAAGTGTTATATGACTTACTGCAAGGACCATCTGGTTCAACGAGTTCATCACTGCTATCACCACAATCATCTCGCCCGTTACAGACCTTTCTGTTCCCTATGCAGCGATCATTATTGCACTGAAATTGGTTTGCATTACATAAGGTGGGTCCTGCAATAAATGACAGATATCTAGAAGTGTAAGTACATGTATACATGGAAGGGAGAGAAATGTTCAATAAGAAGAGTAATAATCTAGATTTATAATAGCGGTTAATACGGAATGCCGTCTCTAGGAGCATTACAGATATTATCACCCATCATCGGATTCATTCACAAACCATGTGCAACATTTCCACTCCATGGGGAGTGTTCCATATGGTCACTGTGAGGGTATATGGCAATTACTAACACAATGCTTTTGGCATTCTATCAGGTCCCCATTTCTCTCACGCGTATTGAGTGGCAAACATAGATTAATGCCTTGCCAAAGGACACTAGTGTCTACCATGTGTACCAAGCGTATAGAAAGGAGAGAAACAGGCATAATTATAGAATCTAAGTGTACATGCGAAGATGAAGAATGAGAGTGAGCAACAGAGGAAGAAAGGGAGAGATAAAAAGGGGAAGAGAGAGAAAAAAAGGGTAAGAGATCGAGAGGGATACACAAAATAGAGAATAAGTGGGAGGGTGGGTCTGGTTGTGTGTGAGACACAGAGAAGCGAAAAAGAAAAAAAAAATCATCACAAGGGTAGAAAACAATGTTTCTGAAGTGGGTATAAATTAGACACTTACTGCAAGATTCTTCATCACTGTTATCCCCGCAATCATTCTCCCCATCGCACTCCCATGCTGCTGTAATACAACGTCCCGATGCGCATTGAAACTGGTTGGAAAGGCACGTCGTTACCGCTGTAAATAAAATGAAATCACAAACCATTTAATTAGTTTCGCAAAGGCACAGTTATTGTTGAAGTATCTAGAACTGTAACAATTGCTATTTTCCAGCATTACATTTCTGCAAATTTGACAAATCACAATATTTTTGAAAGTTTCTTGCATAGTGTACAAAATGGTTTTACATTATATTTACATCAATAGGCAATATCCTTAATCATGAAAGTAGCATAAAAATGCCTGTATGTTAAATATCTGTGAGGTGACCACTTAGTCAAATCATCATAAAGGGCATTTATAAGAGTGACAATTTTTTTAGTCTGGAACATGTGCCTACATATGGAGAAATGGCTATTCTCATTCAAATAAAAAATAAAAAAAAACATTTACGGCATTTATTATTCATTGCTTAGAATATTCCCCATACCGGTTACCATGGATACTAATAAATAACACTTACGACAATCCAGCTCATCTGACTGGTCCTCACAATCGTAGTCCCCATCACAGTACCACTGTGCCGTAATGCACACATTGTTGGCGCATAAGAACTCGTTGTCCCTGCATGTGATGTTAGCTGCATCAAGGAATGACGAAAGCAAACAGATTCTTGTTAAAACAATTCATGTAGGCCATAGAATTCAGTTTGGAACTAAAACTCTCATTAGGTTAGGTATCCCATATTGATTCAGTTTATGTCTCCACAATGGAACCAAAGGAATAACCCTTGGATACATTAACATATTTATGCAACTATTCATAGATAGTTTGTACTACATTTTTGTACTGCTATTTGTGGACCACCTCAAGATGGGTTACTTTGGACACATTCTGCATGGCAGTGGGAGCCCCTTAGCAGCATAAATAATAGAAAGCCAACTAGAAGGAAAAAGAAAAAGATGCAGACAGAGAAAGCACTGGTTTGATAACATCAAAGAATGGACAGGTCTCACATACTCAAAAGCCAAAAGAATAGCACAGGATAGAAACAAATGGAGAAAGACAAGAAGAAGATGTGCAGATGTGGTCGCCAACCGCCAGCAACTGAGGACGGCAACCAGGTAACCAGGTAACTATATATACTACTACTACTTCTGGTACTTCTTTATGCATACATATGTACATGTACATGCAAATGTGCATGCATGAACGAACATTACATTCCACTGTATATAGAGCTACCATATACACTACTGAACACATGCATGAGCATGAAATACTGTTCATATCATATGCCCATTCAAATTGACATGTACAGTATGTGTATGTTCAATGTATACAGTACTACAGCTGTATAACCTTCTTTGCTCCAATCTCAACTTAAGATTCGAGCAGCTTAAATTTCACCACAGATTAAGAACAGCCTTATCTTTCAAGACATGGATAGAAGAAGTGGATAAAGGAGAGCTTCCTTCGTTAAAGAGAGGACAAAAAGAAGACAGAGAAAGCCCCAGCTTTCCTATTATCCCGAGGACATGGACTTGTATGTGTATATTCAATGTACAGCAAACTGTAAGAACATCTTTGCTCAAATCTCAGCTCAAGATTTGCTCAGCTTAAATTTCACAGACTATTAAGAACAGCCTTATATTTCTAGACATGTACAATAGGTGGATATATATATATACCAAAGAAAGCTTTCTCCTTTAAAGAGATGACAAGAGAATACAGAAGAGGCACCAGCCCTCCTATCATCCCACAAACCCGAAGTGCTAAGCAGGGGATAAGATCTTTTGTACACTACATGAGGGATTTAAAGCTTTTCACATCCTCTAGGTCATTGTCAATGACTAGTCTGCTTTAACAGACTCTGATTTGAAACTTGAACATGATTCCATGAATTCTGGAGCAGCGCCTAGCTTTTTCAGTTTCTGGCTGTGCCGGGAAAGACAGGAGCAGATAAAGTACAGAGCCTAAGGGATGCAGTAGACTGCGCAATCTGCATAGTCTCTTAGATCAGACACTCTGTCATGCAATACATCCGACAAGGTTTTGTGTCTACAGACTAATCAACAACACCCTACTCATTCAGAATGTTATCCTTGATGAAAAACTATTCATTATTAAAGAATGTTATTGTCAAAGACAGTGTATATATGCATGAATGAAGATAAGCAGTGATTGGGAAGAAGTTCAAAAGGTGTTTATGAATGGACTGAACTTGGTAGGATTGTAAGGAGTTAGAGGCATACTGCTTGCATGTCACCATCAGAATAGAACACAATTATTTTGAAACTCCAAACGTGTTGCCAATTTAAGGATTTTAAGGATTTTCTACAAGTCTGTTACATACCACAATGGTCTTCATCGCTGTTATCATCACAGTCTCTCTCCCCGTCACAAACGTAACTCATGAAGATACACTGGCCTGTGTTACATGTGAACTGTCCCTGCGTACACGCTCCTGTGTCAACAAAGGCTGGAAAATGCGAACACATCGAAACGTAAAAAGTAATGTACCTCTACATAATTGTCAAACCACTGTTTCTCAAATGTTAACTAAATGTACATGTACGTGAACATCTTAACCTAACTTATTCTGTGTTACATGTGAACTGCCCTTGTGTAAACGCACCTATTTCAAGGTTGGATGGAAAATGTGAACACATCAAAACATAAAAAGTAACGTACATGTATATCTAAATAATTGTTAAACCTCTATTTCTGAAACGTGATATACATGTATATGGATAAACATCTATAACCTCTCCATATATATGCCCTCCTTTTCCCCATCTAAAATAAGAGACCATTGATTTGTTTATATCAATCATTCTGAATTTCCATTGAATGAGAGTTGAGAACCGCAAAAATTGATGAAAACATCATTAAACAGAAATCCCCATAGCAGCCTATATGTACTTCTACTCCTTGCACTGACCTAGCTCCCACCATACAGAAGTCCTTTTTTAAATGTTTAACAACAACTCTGTCTCTTCATAGAATGGGTATCTACAAACTCAAATGGTTTCTCACTTTCTATTCTATCAAAATTTAATTCTGACGCTGATCTAAATCTAAAATTGAGTTTCAAATAAAAGAATTTAGACCAAGGTGTGTTCCTTTCCTAATTAGACATGTCTTCATATTTTGTTTCACTGAAGTGCATGTCACAGAATATGGGCAGATGGGATGATGAGTAGTTTCGGTAGCAGCCTACTACTTCTACTACTACTTACAGCAGTTTTTCTCGTCTGATCCATCACTGCAGTCTCTGTCACCATCACACTTCCACTCCCGAGCGATGCATCCTCCTCCCTCGCAGGTAAACTCATCGTCACCGCACGTCCTCACTGAAGGAACAAATAAACAAATATATCAATCAAACAAATGAATTGGTTATACAGTGAAACCTGTGTAAGACCTCTCAATAAGAAAGCCTTTCCAAGGGGAACAAAAATTTGGTCTCTATAGACAGGTGGTCTTTCTATACAGATGCTCGCAAAAATTGGTTTGATTGTACTTATTAGGCCCAAAAAAAATGTTCATACAAATTTGAGTCAACATGTATGATACACATGAAAGCCTCATGAGACCAGAAACACAAAGGTGACAAAGTCTGAAATCAGTCAGTGACCTGAAAAACTAGGACATACGATCAATAATTGAGGAAAACATACAATTTATTAGGAAAACAATAACTGTCTGATACGTACATCTGTCAGACACTATACTGTTAGCATCAAATTCTGACAAAGGGAAATTACAAATTACAGCCATTCCTATTAAAGTACACCTGTACCCCAAATCTCCCTAAACAAATCATGAAACGTTAAGATTAACAGGACAAACAAAGATTCATGACAAAGCACTAAAGATTTATTTTTGTTTATCAAATGTTTTTATATTCATATCCACCCATTTTCTCTAAATCTATCATATGTTCTCTTTTCCGGTTGTTTATTTTCTCCTAATATACATGTACTTACGGCAAGTTTCATCTGAGCCATCCTTGCAATCGTTATCACCGTCGCAAACAAACGCACTTCGGATGCAATGATCATTGTTACATCTGAACAAGTCCTCCCCTTCACATTCTACTTGTGCTGCAAGTAATATAGAAGACAAAAAAAAACATTTGCTATTTTCATTTCGATCCTTTAATAACAGCAGAATCAAGGCAGAATAAACAATTTTTTTTTAAAGCAGCACAGAATAGAAAGAAAATGAAATCCTTACTTGGTGATTTGAATTTGCTCTGGTGACATTTGATCAGAGCTTAATTTCATCTAAGACATACTCATACATTCAGGTTTGGGGTCAAGTTGCAGTTTAGTTTCAGGTTATTGGTTAGGCTTAGATTTAGTGTCAGGGTTAGGGTACGGTCAAGTAGTGGGTCCAAGGCTGAAGTCTGCAAAATTGACAAGTGTTAAAAATTTTCCATGCAATACTTGCTGAATCATGTGAAAGAAAATGATCATTGATTTTATAAAGGTTCTTTAGGTACTGTGGAAAGTTAACAAATTGATTTGATTTGATTTGATTTGATTTGATTTCAAAATTGTGTTTACTTACAGCATTCAGCTTCATCAGAATTATCTTTACAGTCGTTATCTCCATCACACACCCATTCTGAAGGGATACAGAGACCAGTCCCACAGCTAAACTCTGATGTCTTGCACGTAGGACGCTCTGAAGATACAAAAAAAGAAAAAAGTTGAAAATTATAGCAATTCATGTCCTACTGTTTACAATTTTACAAAAATGGTAATACTAACACTGATTTCAATCTTTGAAGAAAAAACTGTTCCAAGAGCTCACTTTAGAATTTATCACTACCTATTCATTTGGGTAATACATATATACAGTTCATTGCAAAGATAAATATGTAAGTTCAGTCCTACAATTTGTTTTATCCTTGATATGTGTCTCATCTTAAAAATTATTTTGGAAAAAATATCGTAATGTAATCAAATTCAACACACAAATATTTGTTTGGGTACCTAGTTTAAAATTATTTCATTTGCCTGTAACGAATAATTTTATTAAAATAGTTAGAATACATATTGCATACATTTCATGTTGTTAGGTAGGAAACACCATAATTTTCCTCTGACCCCCAAATGTTATGTATACAAAGATTTATGCATTTAATTTGTTTACCTTATGAAAATGGTATATTTGATGATCTATCAGTATTTGTAGAAAGTGTGGGCCGTCTTAGAATGATCTATCTCATGGTTATTCTCATTCTAACAGACAACCACCATTTTGTATATACAGTATGTATCATGTGGTATGTACAGTATGTATCTCATATCAATTATATATTTAATTTTGGAAAATGTGGGTTATCTTACCACAATCTATCTCATCTCCATTATCTCCACAATCGTCATCCTGATCACATCTCCACTTGAGAGGGATACACATACACTCTCCGTCGTCTGACTGGCGAGGGCAGGAGAACTGGTACGGCAAGCAGCCACAGTCTGAGTCAGGCACACCTCTGACAGTAACACCTGTAATGATAGCAAAAGAAAAATAAAAAATGATAAACAGAAATTGACATTCATATATTTCATTCAATGCTTAGAGTCTTTGGTGGTAAGCGCTTTATAAGCACCATTTTTATAGCTTTTTTTATTATTATATGTAACTCATAAAATTATACCTTTAACTCATGAAAATGGCAAGAACATTTAGGCATTAATTTTGTGAACTGATGTACCCTTATAGGCTGAACAGAAAATACATTTTCACAGGCCCACAAAACCAATGAAAATTTATGAAATAAAATTAGGAATGCTAAATGTTATTGGCTCTAGATTTTCATACTTTTCATGGAAAAAAAGTAATTTAGAACATGTCAACATGTTGCCAAATTGGGAATTATATTAACATTCCTTAAAAAGTAATCCTCCTTTTGAGTAAAGTACCACTAACATTCCAAATGGACCGTATGGACATTAAAAAATGAAACCAATTTCTTACTCCTTTGTTTGTTATGGTTCCAAACTGAAAGTCATTGAGCCCAAACCACTAAACATTCCTGGAATGCATTTTACAATAATTTACCAAAATAGGTCCACAGTGTACCAATGTAATTTCCTAAAGCATACACAGACATAATAAGGTGTGTCATTTAAAACATCAAGTGCACACTTCATCTTCGTCTAAACCTTCATTAATCATCCAGTTTACCAAGCTCTTAAAATGTTTATCCCTACTCTTACTCAAACAAGGCACTTGCTAAATTGCTGTTTCGTCTCACTTTGAGTTATATATATGTATTAATTCCAAATTGGTTTATCCACTCAAGCTAACACAAATATATGTCAAGGAGAGAAAGAGAGAGTAGATGCAAAAGAACTATACAAAAGTAGGAGGAAGAGAGAGAAGAAGTACAAAAGGGGAAAAGGAAGAAGAAGAAAAGAAGGGACTTACACAGGGGCAGAGAGAAAGAGACAAAGAGACAAAGAGAGGGAGAGAGAGAGAGAGAGAGAGAGAGAGAGAGACAGAGAGAAATTTGAGACAGAGGGGCTGGCAGTTGAGTTTGTTTTTGCATTCCTCATTTTTGGAGCACTCATTCGTTACCGGGGTTGACCGAGAAAAACATACCCCATAATTGGATTGGTAAAAACCTGAATAAAAACCAATCAAAACACAATTTAACACTCCGCTGATTTCCATATTTGTCTACCTCAATCCCAAACCCAACATAACAAAATCTGACCTACAACTACGAGCCATTTTCGCTCAGATCTTCCACTGATTTATTGTTGCCAATTTGATAGTGAGGTCTTTGATACGTGATAACTGATCGGTCTTTACGTAAATTACTTGTAGCTTTTGATGTGACATCTGTATGATTTACATTTACTGTGTAAACATGCATAGCCATTGTACTTTGTCATGGCTAAAGCTAGTTAGAATTGGGGAAGGGTGGGGAACTATTTTTCGACCCGGTACCTCGTTATTCAAAACTGACAATGCAGGGTATGTTTGCAGTCCAGGGCATGGGGGGTAATGGGTTTACGAACGTGCTGTTGCGATACATGTATATTTGAAAAAGTCCAAGCTGTCTTGTCCCATACTGTAAACACTCTTTAAACCTTCAGAAAACAATACTTTTTATGACAATTTATGTCCATATAGTACCAAAGTTCAAAATTTGAAATAAAGGGCTAAGTCCGGTTTTGAATTTATGAATTCGGTTAGTGTAAGAAATTACTGTGGAGCAATAGGGCCATCTTCGTAACATAATTAAATATAATGCAAAAATCATTGTTAGGTGCCACGTTTCAAATTATTTCATTCACCTGCCATAAATAACTATATTTCAATAGTCAGATTGTGATTGCAACCATTATGTGTTGTTTGGTAAGACAAACATTTTTGCTTGTACTACCTATTCAAGATGAAGTTGAGTTCGGGTCATGCGATTGCATTGTGAAAGAAACGATGTGGAATCTATCAGAAAAGGTTGATCATCTAGTATATAAGTATTTGTGTGTATTGCAAGGTTCTGGAATCATCAAAATGATAAGAAATTTGGCCAAATCTTGGCAAAGTTACAAG
>BEXV01000378.1:0-12826 GCA_003118195.1 Hemicentrotus pulcherrimus
GGTGCAATAAACATGGAACATGCCAAAATTAACCTGGTTATTGCGACATATCACTTTCGCCGACCAGGTTTTCCCCTTAAAAATGTTGCAATATAGTATTGTTTTGTTCGATGTATCCCAGAAACCCACACGGGGACCAATCTAAAAATAGATATACGGTGTTTCCTCAGATCGGCAATGATAAACATTGTAATGTAGATAAACATCTGCACAACATCATACATCCAAAACTTCGAGCAGATAGCCATGATCGAGTAAATGGTAAAATCCGTTAAATTCCCTTTTCTTCCTTTAATTTGTTAAGCAGAAATTTTGGGCTTAACTTTGACTGCGATTTCTTTATTTTGCTGGGTTTTTAATTTCAAAATAAAAATTGTTATAATTATTTGTTGTTTTTTCTTCTTCTTTTTACCCATTTTTTTTCCGGGCAAAAGCCGCGCGCCACTTCCAGTGACCGCAAGCGCCACGAGTAGAGCGCGCGCCGCCAATTGAGAAGGCCTTGGCCCCGTCTTACAAAGAGTTGATATCAATAGTAACTCATTTGCGATTGATATCAATCGTAATTATGTACATAAGAGATAGGAGATTGCAAACTTGCGATTGATTGGAGGACTTACGATTGATTTAGATCGATCGTAACTCTTTGTAAGACGGGGCCCTGGTCTAGAGTATTGCCAATATTTCATCTCTTGCCCTCAAGTACTCGATGATGGAAATTGAAAAACATGCATTAATATTATTGAAAATAGTTGTGCTGTAAAAATACGCTCATTGAATGATGGAAAAAATTGTAATATTTTTCCTAGGTACAAAGAAGATGTTGCTTTGATGAAGGCGATGGGTCTCAAGTATTATCGCTTCTCAATCTCTTGGCCTCGAATTCTCCCTGACGGTACTCTCAACAACGTCAACGAAGCCGGCATCGCTTACTACAACAACCTGATCGATGAACTCCGACTCAACGACATCATACCCATGGTCACTCTGTTCCACTGGGATACACCTCAGACCCTGGAAGACCGCGGTGGGTGGGACAACGAGGATATCATTGACCGTTTCAACGACTACGCCGAGATCTGTTTCAAGAAGTTTGGTGATCGAGTACCGCTATGGATCACCTTCAATGAGCCTTGGATCACATCGGTTAAAGGCTATGGTACTGGAGAATTCGCTCCAGGAATCAAAGATATCGGAACCAAGGTGTACAGGGTGTCTCATAACATCATCAAAGCTCATGCTAAAGCTTGGCACACCTATGATGACAAATACAGAAAGCTGCAGGTATATACTTGTTGTAGGCCTAATCGAAAGATTAATTCCAGTATCTAGCTATATTTCAAACATTCCTAATAAGTATTAACACTGAACGTTGGAGCAAGATTTTAAAATATCTCTCTTCAGCTCGAAGAAGGTTTCCTCTTTTTTTTTGCATGGATAATACAATAAAATTTATATGGTTTTTACATACACAATGTTTATTTTACCAGGAAACTCTAATATACAAGTACTTTTTAATAGTTTCTTCACAAATCTATCTTATCAATTGAGAATCATTGAGACGTGCTCATATTTACAACATGTATTGTATGATTTTTAATTTATATGTTATTATGCCTATATATTTTTTGTTAAATGTGGAACAAATAAAACTTAGAAACTTCAAACTTCAAGTCTTTAAAGGTATGAGTGACGAAAGATAATATGCAAAGTTTATAAAATAATACATGATAAAGGTGCAACCATCTGAAAGCTGGGAAGAAATTCTTTATTAAACCGACTTCTAATTGTTTGACTAATTTGATCTTATTCGATCTAGGGCGGCAAGGCGGGGATTACTCTCGATGGCGATTTCGCTGAACCGTTTGATCATTCAAACAAAGCACATGTAGAAGCAGCCGAAACCTATCTCCAATTCAAATTTGGCTGGTTCGCGCATCCAATATTCGTCAATGGTGACTACCCAGAAATCATGAAAACAAAGATCGCAGCGAAGAGCATTGCTCAAGGTTTAGGTTCATCACGACTGCCAGAGTTTAGTAACGAGGAGAAAGCATATATCAAAGGTACCAGCGATTTCTTCGGTCTCAACGCATACACAACGCAGTACGCAATTGACGCAACAGAAGTATTGTCGCATCCTCCAAGCTACTGGAATGACCAGGATGTAAAGACCTGGCATGATGAGGGGTGGCCAAAATCTGGATCTAGCTGGTTGAGGGTGGTTCCATGGGGTTTGAGGCGACTTTTGAAGTGGGTCAATGACCGTTATCATGCACCTATCTATATCACTGAGAATGGAGTTTCTACATCAGATGTCTTTGAGCTCGATGATCAACTCAGACAGAAGTTTTATCAAGCTTAAGTCAATGAAGTTTTAAAAGGTAAATCATACTTCTATTTCTTCTTTTGTAAATAGGTCCGTCCTATAGACAACAATGAACTGACACGTATTGTTATTAAGATATTACTAACTATTACCCATTAGACATTATCTACTAAATTTGACGGCAAACAGTAAACGGTGGATTGATATTCCGTTTCCATTAAATGTCTTAGGCCCACATGTATATTTATTTTGCGACAGAATTGTTTTATCCGAAATGGAGTGGTTGGCGCATTATTATGACTTGATGCAGTCCATTTTTTTTTTAATCTTTAATTTCGAAAATATCGAATAAAAAGTGTAAATTCATATCAAATTTAAATTTAAAAAACAAGAAAATGATGTATTAAACCAGTCTTTGGTTAACACACTGTGATACTCGACTGTATTGGTATACAAATTTTGAGGAATTATTTATTAAATGTATTACGAAACTTCATTCATATACATGAACATTTCGTTTCATAATACAAGATAAAAAATAGTTATATAAACAAGAAAATAAATTTGAATTTTTCTAGCTTTTGATTCTATTTTGTATTTATATACTTCTCTAGCCATCAAGTTAGACGGTGTTGACGTCAGAGGTTATACTGCGTGGTCACTCTTGGACAACTTTGAATGGGCCTCTGGGTACAGTGAGCGGTTCGGAATGCATTACATTGACTTCAATGATCCCGAACGACCACGAATAGCTAAGAAATCAGCAAGCTTATATTCCAAAATCGTCAAAGATAACGGATTTGTAAAAGAGTAATAATGAGACTATTCTTTTGATGTTGAAATCTTGAAGGGGATATCTTTTGAAAGAATACTATAACAAAATTTAAAAAATAGTGTCATTACAAAGAGTTAATGATGATTTCATACATAAAAAATAACCCTCACTTTAAATGACATAATATTCAATCCCCAGTATACCTAGTTGATCTACTCCATTTGCACACATACATGTTCATATACACTCTGCTACTACACTCAACGTATCTCAAACCAGAAAAGAAATAGGGTATAGAGCTTTTTCAGTTATCACTTTCACACCTTTCAAAAAGTGTCTGAAAACATAATTTTCTAATGTGTTTTAATAGCCCTCTTCGCATGACAGTGTCCTTTTTCGTCGTTTGTAAGTATTTCTGGTTTATGCGCTTTGTGTCTTAAGAAAGGCGCTTTATAAATGTAATATTATTATCATCATCATTATTACAATTTGTTAAGATAATTTGTATTATTGTTATTATCATTATCATTATAAGTAGTATTAATATTTGTTTTATTATTTGTATTATTATTATTTTATTACATTAATTATTTTATTTACTTTTCTTAAGGAGTTACGGTTGAATTTCGCAGTTTAAAAATCGTTAGTTGTCAAAGTAAAATTCATCAGGGAAGGAGAGAAACAATTCATCACGAGTTATAAAGAAAAAGTCCAAGGAGTGTAACTTATTTTCTACTCTACAGGTTAATTTTTTCACTTACGATAATAATGATAAAATAGCTATGTTTATATTGCGCACGTAAACTTTCCAGGGGATGTTCAATAATTATTATGCATGTTTTACCCTCAGTTCCCCTTGGGCGATAAAAGTATTTAAGGAATACATTTCTACTGAGTACCCATTTACTGTACCTGGGTGGAGAGTGGAAAGTGCAGATAGATATAATGTCAAAGGGCATTT
Source organism: Hemicentrotus pulcherrimus (assembly GCA_003118195.1). Taxonomy (NCBI): domain Eukaryota; kingdom Metazoa; phylum Echinodermata; class Echinoidea; order Camarodonta; family Strongylocentrotidae; genus Hemicentrotus; species Hemicentrotus pulcherrimus. Next base: position 4,063 of record BEXV01000378.1, read on the forward strand.
AGTGCCCCGGCGGAACACGAACTGCGAACCATGTGATCCACAGTCAGCTGACGTATCCACTAGGCCACGGGTGGCCAACCATTTAAAGCTCGCGGGCCAAAGCTAACGATTGGCATAACTTGGCGGGCCATAGGTAGTTCCCCCCCCCCAACAAAATAAAAAATAAAATAAAAAACACTCATGCAATACGTGTACACACCTGCAATTTTGCAAAAAACTAACTCGAGCAAACAACAAAATCAGTGAAAAAAAATCTCATTAAACGCGGTGCATGTAAATGGAAAGGGACTATCCTGTTTACGATTAAGATTCATGAGAAAATACAACGGCGGGAAAAAGGGCTGTAAGATTCAGAACAAGCATAGCATTTCAAACATATTTCTCGATTCCCAACATTAAATTTGTATATGTACAAATTGATATTAACACGGCGAGTGATGTTGATGCCGGGTTGGGGGGAAGATACTAAGATTTGGTTTGGACGTGGGTGTGCCGCTCAAGACTCGAAACCCCTACCCATTATAAGGGGTAATTTTTCTCGAAAAAAATTCACCAATTTTCGGGTGTTTTGGGGGTGTTTGCTTGGCAAACGCCCGAAAAAATTAAAATCTTAGAATTTTTTAAAGAAACGGATCCGTTATTTATGGTATTTTTGATAGAAGTGGGGCCCATGTTTAGGGATTTTTTGTGACAAAGTCACCCGTTCGAGCGGCACACCCCCGTATGTGAGTGATGTCTTTAAAGGAGCAACACCAAGAAAATTTACTAAAAAATGATACTTAGAACAAATTACATATGGATGGAAAGATTTTCTCTTGAAAAACACGAATAAATTGCTGAGAAATCATATAGATATCGTGGAGAGGCGTAAAATGCCATTTTTCAAGACCCTTCTTAAACCCCCAAGCGCTCCCAAACGTAAGCCAAACAAACGAGCGTAGCGAGCTCTGAATAGTGAGGTCACACCCTGGACAAACAGCTCGGTATCGGCTGCTAGCTTCCGCTTAGTGCGTCTAGCTGCAGACCAAGCGGAAGCTAGCAGCCTTTTTTTAACAGCCGTGTCCAGGGTGTGACGTCACACGAAGAACTACGACAAAATACGAAAAAATACGAATAGGCAGTAAATCTGGATCTCAAAACTAACATTTTTGAAAGTTGATTTCTGCGGGCCCAAAACATATTTTGAAGAGGAAATTTGTTGTAATTGATCAGTAAGGCTTTCCCTTCGCAATGATATGAATTTTGCATCAATTCAAAACACTTTTGCTTCTTGGTGTGACTCATTTAATGTAATGTAATGCCATCGCTGCTATGTGGACCGCATTTCATTTATAAGCTATTTGTATTATCACTTCTTCCATGCTCCGCGGGCCGCACTAGAAAAGCTCTCGGGACACCTCTATATCCCCCCCCCCTCTCTCTCTCTCTCTATCTCTCCCATTATGAAAACCATTCATTACTCTACTTGCTATAGATCTTTATAGATTTGTCATTGCACTCTCCTTTTCTTGTTCTCCCGTCCCTGTCTTTCTTTATTGTATACTCCACCTCTCCCTCCTCTCTTTTCTGTAGCTCTCTCTCTCTCTCTCTCTCTCTCTCTCTCAGTGTCCCTTTCTGTGTGTTTATTCATTCTCATTCCTTCATGTTTTGCTTTCTCTTCCTCTGATAGATGAATCTGATATCCAGTGGTGATACGGTGAATTACAATTATCATGCCTATGTTTTGTAAAACTGAATATTCATATTGTGAATGAAGGTTATGTAATAAATACAAACACACCTCATCAAATTCAAATACAGATATTTGGCGTATTACGTGCGTATTTCATTGGCGTATTTTATACTTATCCAAAATGTTTGTATTGTTTGCTTTTTCGTACCAAAGTGTTTTTAATGAATGTGATGATATCCAAGCTTCCTTCAGAATAATCTTACGAATAACATAGGAAAAATATCCGGTTTATAACCGTTTGGTCTACCACTAGTTCGTCTACTACCTAATTGGTCTATTCCTATATGGTCTACACCCAGCCTGTCTACTATCCACATGGTCTAATAACCATTTGGTCTACTTATCATTTGGTCTAATGACCATTTAGGCTAATAGTCATCTGGTCTATTTAGATTTGGTCTAATCTCCGATAAGTTGACTACCAATTTGGTATGTCACTCATTTGGTCTTATTGCCAGTCGTTTTAATGTCCAGTTTGTATAATGCCCAATTCGTCCACCATCCATTAAGTCTAATAATCATTTGATAATTATTATTATCTTTGATCAAATGATTTACATTAAACAGAATTCAGGTAAACATAAACATGGACAGAAATGAAATGTTGATAGAAAACAAAACAAAAAACATCAAATGAATATTTTAAATAATGAATGTAAATGGAAGATTATTACACCATGTATCATTCGTGTAAGTTTATCTTTATTTTCATGATGTATTGATACAAGTTTTTGTTCAATGTATACCCACTGTTGTTATAGTTTCATAAATAAGAGCAACCCAGTATCACTACCGATACGTAACATAACCCCTCTCAGTATATTTACAAACTGTACTTACATCTTTTCATTAACTGTTGTTTTACAGATTTTGTTTGCGATAAGATCCTTAATCAAGAATAGAACATAAAGCATGTAAATTGTATTTTCAAGATGAATATAAGCTATGACATCATTTTTCAAGACTTGCATTTTTAGGCAATATGATTCAAGGCATATACTAGAAAGTAATAAACATGTACAGGTTTACATCTTGTAATGACTTTCGTTTCCCTAAAGTTTAGCTGATTAACGATCAGCTTAGCATTATATTCAGTCAACATGAACATAAGAATGGAGGAGGAGAATAATGTGAAGGTTGAGATCTTAGAAAAGGAGGGAGGGACAGAAAGAAAGAGTGGGACTGTGAAGCAAAGGCTTTGCACGGTAGCGAGAAACAGATGACAAAGGAGAGAGAGAGAGAGAGAGAGAGAGAGAAGAAGAAAAAAAAGGAGAGAAAGATCCGTTCATAAAGCATACACGTGTAAAAAGTTCCCCTTTTTATGTACAAAAAAAAAAATATTTATTCAATTGGTTTAAAATTCTGATAACATATTATTGTTTTGTCTTATTCACTATCTGATCACACAGACATGATCGACCTCGTAAACGTTTCAGAAATGTATTATCACGTTACTTCACTTCACTATTAATGCTGTGAAATTAAATATTTAGAATCTGAGCGAGAAGAACCGCGACGCATGTGAAGGCGAGACCATATGAAGTGACGACATGAGCATTACCTTTGTCATCGCTTTTAATGAAGCCATTGTTTTTAATAATTTCTGATAGGACATCGACTGAGCCTTTAGCTAGTCGCTTCCGATCGGGGTCATTGAAGTCGACGAAATGGAGACCGAATCGCTCGCTATATCCAGCTGCCCACTCGAAGTTATCAAGTAATGACCAGGCTGTGTAACCTTTGACATTTGAACCATCCAGCACAACAGCTAAATGTAGGAAGGAAAAAAGAGATTAATGAATGAGGACGGGTGGGAGTTAGGATGGAATAAGAACAAGACATAAGGGGGGAGAGAGAGAGAGAGAGGGGGGGACACAACAACAAGATACAGAGTGTCACCAGAAGTTAACGACAAGGCCAGAAAGAAAATTTTGCACATGACTTTGGGTTACAACTCGTCTGCTTTAGCAATACAGATTCGTTCTCATACATGATTGTGTTGTCTTGGGGCATTTGCCATAGAGTCATTACCATAAGAATTTAATTTTGATATGTCAAACACTTTTCGATGATCTAATTTCCGATCAAAGGAATTTGCATTATAATTAAGGGAGTGTGATTGTATTTCATGCTGCCGATCTGTAAATTTGTTGAGTCTTCTTAAAATAATTATGTTTGGCGTTCATATTAGAACTCGTCTATTTGTAGTTGAGACTTTCCTCTTGGCCAAAGTCGTTAGTCCCATTTGACTTCATATGAACAAACTACTCCCCTCTGAATCAGTTTATATTACCTGAAAGCCTATGCCAAAAAACTTACCTTTTAAAACCTCATTAATGTATGCTCGGTAGTACTTTTGTCTGATGACATCATCAAGTTCATACTTGTCGCCTGTCGAGACACCATTCTCAGTGACGTAGATTGGTACGTTGTATTCATTATCAATCCAGTTGATAAGCCGGCGGATTCCCCATGGAACTATCTTCAACCAGCCAGAACCGGATCCAGGCCAGGACCCTTCTTGCCAAGAGATGATGTCAGAGTCCTTCCAGTAGCTTGGAGGATTTGAGAGGTCTTCCACGTTTGCCACTACCTGGTTGGTTGTGTAGGTGTTGATGCCGAAGAAGTCTCCCGTACCTTTGATGTAGGCAATCTCCTCTGGAGTGAATGCGGGTAAACGAGATTCACTCAAACCTTGGGCAGTGCTTTTCTTGGCGATCTTGGTCTTCATAATCTCTGGGTAGTCACCTTTGAAGATTGGATGCGCGAACCAGCCGAGGTTAAACTGAAGAGCTCGATCAGATGCATCCAGACTGGTCTGGTTCGTCCTGTCCCATGGCTCTGACCAATCAGAGTTTAATGTGATACCTAATTGTCCATTCTGAAAGTGTAAAAAGAGCATGCTCATATCATAAACGTTCTTACTCAATGAACACGTGGTTCTTTGGATGAGCAATAAGCTGTGCAAGGTCAATATTAATGAATTATTGTACTTGAGAAAGAAATATCACCAATCTTGTAATTGCCTTGCGTAAGACTGTTCAGCAGCTTAACGCTCTATAACCAGTAAAAAGGCAGAAAAGGCTTTAAAGGTTGTTTCTGTTTACAATAGTCTAGGACTCGCAGTGATTACTTTGAAATGTATAAAATACCTGGAAAGGTTTGTAGGTGTCGTTGTAGGCATGGTAAGCTGCAGCATGAGACTTTATGATATTATGGGTGACTCTGTACGGAGTGTATGCAATCTCTGAGATTCCTGGAGCAAACTGACCCGTGCCATACCCAAACAGAGACACAATCCAAGGCTCATTAAATGTGATCCACAGAGGGACTCGATCCCCGAACCTTTGAAAGCAGAGCTCGGCATAGTTCTTGAAGTGTTGTACGATGTCCGGATTGTCCCAACCACCAATGTCTTGCAGGGCTTGAGGAAGATCCCAATGATAGAGGGTGATCATAGGCTTAATACCGTTCGCAGCCATCTCATCGATAAGGCTTTGATAGAAGTTGATACCTGCCTCGTTGATATTGTTGATAGTGCCTTGTGGAAGGATTCGAGACCAAGCGATTGAAAACCGATAATACTTCAAACCCATGGCGGCCATTAAAGCAACGTCTTCCTTGTACCTGGAGTGAAAAATAAGTCAAGGAAAGCCGTTGCGATGTAGCAATGTTTGATAGAAATCAACGAGACTATATCTGTTGGAAAGTTTAAGACGTTTTACGTCCGTTCTTGAATAATACTTCTACTACCTGAATGATTCAGAACAAGAATTAATCTTAGCCTAGCCAAGACAATCCCTCCCTAGTCCTTACTACTAGTTATTTGAGGGTGACATTCCCTTGAAGTAGTGTTCCAGGGTTGATAGTCCGAAGAGACTTCAGAACACAATTTAGCAAAACACTGAGAAATCTGTTTGAAATGCTTTGAGGTCCAAGATACCGTTGAGTTGAATTTTGTTGCAGAGGGTGCTACACAAAATATTTGTTTTGGTGAGATAATGAAAAACTGAGTGTAAAAATTTGAAAGAACATACAATTTAAATGACTAAATCATCTTTGTTTGATCAAACTCAGTTCAGAGACGGCTGAATTATCCATAAATATAGCAATTTCTAATATGTGTGTACCACCACAAGTATTTGATAATTCAAAAAAGCCGTTGAAAATCGAAACAGCGCTTTTTACGTTGTATTTCAGCCAATGCCGACGGATGTTGGCTTTTTCGTGTCGGTTATATTAAGCCCAACCAGCCAGCCCATGTATTGTTATATTAATTGATTAATTAATTAATTGTCACTTTTTTTTAAGTGGAGCTGAATTGGAATGATCGTATTGGCTAAATTTCACACATTTTGGGGTCTAAAATTACCTTCATAGCAATTTTAGGTTCTCAAAGGGCACTAGAAATGTCATGGATAAGAATAAGAGCAGTAACCATGCACTTTGAAGGCAATTTGCAGTCTGAAAACAGAACTCAACTATCCCTTTAAGATGAGCCATATACATGTATACACACATGTATTTGGTCATTGTCATCGTCATGTACGAGGTTATGAGTTCGAATCCTATACATCGACTTTTTAGTGTGCCTTAGACAAGGAGTTTTACAATTTAACAGTATACAGATAAAACGAGATGCAAAAGTTCACTTACTTATTGTAACTGTCACAAGAAATATCACCGTTACCATTGCGATAAACATGGCCTCCTTCATGGGTGAAGTTATCCCAGATGCTTTCCCCCTTCCCATCGGCGTTCCAACCTCCTTCGATCTGGTAAGCTGATGTTGCTGAACTGAATATGAAATCATCTGGAAAGGTTCCGTAGAGGAATGCATCTCTGTTTGGATCATTCCAATCATCAGGGTATACATACTCGGGATCATCACCCATGGTCGTACAAAGGCAACCGAGAACCATCGCGACCATGATTAGTGATTTCAGTGCAGCCATCTTGAGAGAGAATCTATGTTTCGTCCAGATCGAGAAAGAAGCTGAATGTATTCTCTTTGATCATTAAACCACCGTTCTTGTGATAGCGTCAATAAGAAATGCCTTATGTCACTCAGGTTTGGTTGTGTAATGGATTCTTAGTCTATTTATATTATTATCCTTATCTACAGCCCTAACAAACAATACGCTCTAAATAATGTGCATCAAAACACCCATTTGACCCTGAATTATACACTGCTATATAGTAGTTACAAAACTTTGTATTTGTTATTTTGATAATTTTTCACATTCTTAACAATTAAATAATTGATGCTTGGGTGATGAATGTATAAACGTCATCCCCTTTCAATAACATTTCCGTAGCATTTAATTTAGGCAAGTAGGTAAACTTTCATCCACTCTTGTGTACTTTCACAAGCTTGAGAAAGTCCGTAATAGGTGAAGGTGAAAGATTATTGCCTTTTAGCTTTAATAAGGTTGGTGGAATACCTTGTAATGATCATCCGAACCAATGAAAGTTTTCTGTATCGCAAATCCGCGTTGTTTGCGTCCCATCAGTAAATGTCAATAATCATGAGAGAAAACGGTATGAGTCAATTTCATAGAAAGCAACGAGTCCATTTAATTTTTACCACTGAAATATAACAATTTTTTTCTATTAAAGCGATCAACGTATTATTACGAATCTTCCATCATAATATTCCTCGAGTATTTATTATCATCATACAAATCGAAGCTAATGCAGTAATCTGAAGCTTTCAATCAACCAACTTCTACTGTGGGCGATAAACCATATAATTTACGTGAACTTTAAACTTAACATATCTAAACCCGTCATGGGAGGTGTTTAGGACCTCGGCATTGATAAGATTGTTTAATGAGGATGTTTCTGTGGAATTTTACCTGAAAGCTCACGTATACACATTATAAACGAACCTCTTCAAGGTGTAGCTGAAAGGTAATAGTTTTGTTTCGCGATTCATTTCTATGGATTTAATTTCATGTATACATTGTATCTTTGAAAAATAATAAAGCTCTGGTCCCAAACTGTAAATTACTAATAAGCTACACCCATTGAAGGAGGTGTTTAAGACCTCAACATGGGATAAGATTGTTTACTTAAAGGGGGCGTTATCCTTTATTGCGATTTAGATCATGGTGTGTCGATGGGGGCGTTTCTGTGGGAGTTTGGCTGAAAACACACGTATACAAATTATTATCTATCCTTATGTAATAGATTTTTTTCTCGCAATTCAACTCTTGTGGGACTTAATTATTTAATGTGTATTTTAAAGTTGCTATACCCTTTTTTGACTCACACTGTATGGCTCTAAATTGTCCTCGACTAGAAATTACTGACATGGTAGTTTCATGTAAGGGTGTATAAGGGTTAGTGGCTTGTATAGTATGCCACCACTAACATAATCGGGAGATGATATTCAAACATTAATGGTATGTAAATTAAACCTAAACCAGATAGCTTATAGCTATTTCCAAAATATTCGAGGCTTCTATTACTCAGACCACATAGCAATGCTTCATATCACGTGATTTGCTTGATTCTCTCTTGAGTTAGTGCAAATAATAGATTAGAGCGACCGTACGTTCGTGACAAATAAATGCAATTTGTTTCTTTATAATTATGCAAGGGTTCAAGAATCAAAGTCAGTGATTATGAAATGTTGGAATGTCATAGCATTCACGTATTGGGAGCATGGGGGTAGTCATCCAGATTGAATCTAATCCGATAAAATGTTTGCAGTGGCTTGTTAATCATTGACAATGCAGGGGTTTGTTTTTTAAAACAAAATGTTTCATTTTTTTAATGTCAGTTTTATCACCCTTCGCTTCGATTAACAACGGCCCCAAAATCAGTGCAATTTGTTAAAGGTGATAACCAAGTAAAATAAGAAGAACAGGAAGCAAATGAAAGGAAGAAGAAAAAGAAAAAGAATGAGAAAACGGAAAAGAAGAAGAAGAAGTAGAAGAAGAGGAAGAAGTAAAAGAGAAGAAGAAGAAGAAGAAGAAGAAGAAGAAGAAGAAGAAGAAGAAGAAGAAGAAAAAGAAGATGAAGAAA
>BEXV01000378.1:40669-51936 GCA_003118195.1 Hemicentrotus pulcherrimus
GGGGGGGGGGGGGGAATGGTGTAAGAAGGGACATGTCATGTTGCCCTCCCCTTCTTTCTCTCGGTTTCTTCTTTTTGACTGTCCTTATGATAATAATAACAATTCGGATTTATATAGCGCTTGATACGAAATACTATCTCTAAACATATTACATATATTATTGGATAATGATTCATTCACGCACAATATGCACCATCTCCACTCCCTGGCGTGTATTCCTAAAATGTGGTCACCGTGAGGGTGTATACTAACACAAAGGCTTTCGTCATCCTACCAGGTCCCCATTTTACTCATGGGTATGGAATTGCAAATGTATAGGTAAATGCCTTTCAAAACATATTGCCGTATCGAGGATCGAACCAACGACCTTTGAATCACTCGACTATTAATACCTCTACATGGTGTGGGCACGAGAGACCCATTTTGGGCCTACTGGCCTATATTCTACAAAAATTTAAAAAACTCGACGTTGGCTTTAGGCTTTTGTTCCAAATTGGGTTTTACAAAAGAAGGTAGTCTGAGAGCTAAGTTTTCCTTTTGTTAAATGTGATTTTAGTCCCAGCGTCAGGTTTACGAGCCATAATCATACGTCTTTACAAGGACACATGCACAGCGCCATCTCTTCTTTGGTAATCGGCTAAACGAACGCTACGCTGAACGCTACACGTACAGTCTTTCAGAAATGTCATTGTACTAATTACCATGATTAGTAGTTATTCAATTGTCTTTCATGAATACCAGGGAGCCCTGTACTTCGGACCTTTAAATTCTCTTGAATCTGCTTCGCTAAAGTGTCATGCACTGTTGAAATGACTCATTTTCTTTGAAACCTATGCGTTCTCGTGTATTAGTTTGAGAACAAGTAAGTAATCGTTTAGATAGACCTTCCTGTTTGGTATCCTATATACACGCTTCATCTGACTGACATTGATTTCCTGCTAATGATTACAGACTTAGTGACCCACTTCTTGTACCATAGAAGATGATGGTCTAGGCGAGACTCATTACCAACATTTTCTCCATTTTGGATGCAGGAGGCCTGGGTATAGCGTATAATCAAAATGAGACGTCTGTCGACATTTTGAAGTGCACATACTCCCACTATTTTATTAACACCTCCGACATGCCTGAACATGGGCAAGAGGCTAAACTAATTAAAACTAAGTTCAGTTAACTGGTTTCTTTTATCCTCAAGGTCGGTCTGATGACTAACAGTTTGATATCATTCGTCAAACAGGTGTAAAATACATGTCAACATAAGTTATAATAATTATTGGGTGATTATGCATTAAATCATAGTTGTCAGAAGATAATGTTGTCAGATTGTTATGACTGGCGTATTAAAAGTTTGAACAATAATATATTGATCACGATCATCAAACTAGTATGAAATCATATTTCCATAAATGTTTATGATTTAAACCGAATGTTCCGGATATGATAAATACATACTGCAATTAGTGTTTGGTTATTACAGTAAAAACACAAGCAAACTTCCAGAGTGACAAATGTTTTTTTTTTTAACTGTCTCTGTAACAGTATAGGCGACCCTTTTACCCTATTGAAATACTGAAACGTTTAATAGGCGAATATTTTGTGTATTATTGTAATTCCAATGCAACACCCTTGGTTTCTATTTTAAAATGAAGAGTTAATGAAATCGAATGATTGGTTTAAATGTAATAAAAAATAAAAAAATTTTGACAAAACTATAGATATTTAATTTTACACACAAAGAAAAAGAAGAAAATCAAATTACTGATCCTGTTAGAATAGCGAACGTAACTGTTGAACGAGAACTAAGTGTAACAATTCTAGGTACTACTGATATTAAAGAAACTCTAGATTCGAAATGTCGATTACGTTTGTTCTGAAAAGGTGTTGGTGTATTGCCTAGACTGAAGAACTTTATCCCAAGGAACATATCAATGAATATTTACAAGGCAACAATTCTCCCCCACACACTTGAATTATTGCAATATTATTTGGGGCAATACATATAAAACAAAACTATTCAAGATTTCTATTTTCCAGGAACGTGCAGATCGCTTAATTACAAATGATCGTTACTGATTTGTTTCCAAGTTTACCACATCTATAAGAACAAAAATATTCCTGTGTTTAATTTGATCAAACTAAATACATTCATATTTTTGTTTAAATCTCACAAAAAAGCTTTTGCCATCCGTTGTTAGTTAATATGTTTACAAACAAATTCTTCTATTCATAATAACCCACTCTTCAAAGACAAAACATACATCACCCACTTTGTCGATTCAACTTCGTTGTCATTTATCCTATATCATTTTGTTGGGGAACGCGAACGGAATTCATTTAATCATGACCTTATCTCAAGTTCTACAATTACCAGATTTAAATCGATGTACAAAATGTAGTTTTTCAAAGAATGATAATAACATAATGATAATATTCCGCCTTGATATAGCGATTGATACATCTACGATGTCTCTATAGGCGCTTTACAGATAATATACTATTACACCGTTCATTGGATTCAATACTTGCCCGCACACACTGTGTACACAATCTCCACTCCCTACTTTTATTTCTTCCTATCCTATTTTTCTCTCCTTTCTGTGATACCTTCTTATGTAAATGTGTGTTTGAGTTAGTGTGTATTTGCTTGCTTTGTACATGTATTATGCAACCAATATCTTGTTCTTGTTTGTTACAGGGCCCCGAATACAAGCAGGATTTTGCTTCATATGGTTCCAAACCCTTATCTGGTATATTATCATTGTAAATTGATTTATAAAGGTTGAATAAAGATTTCAATTGAAAGAAAAAATGTGCAATGAATACGCAAAAGTATTCAAATTTGTTTTCAAGTGCTCAACAAATTAAAGTAAATGACGAAATGCGTGTTATTGGAGCTTTGGTCATTGAAAAACAGTTCCACCATGCAGGATTTTGGCTGATATGTAACAAAAAACTAAAACGAAATTACGTGAAAGAATATGGCGAAGAGAGAATATTAAAGTGTTTGGGAATGTCTAGCATAATTTGGAATATGGTTTATCATGAATTATAATGTAAAGTATGAAAATATGAAAGGGCCTCAAGTGAACTACTGTTGAAAATTTATGATGAAGATGCGCAATAAAATAAAATCATATCATATTCCTATATCTTCTCTTCTGTAACTTACAATCAACCCTTAAGAAAGTCATGCTGATAGACTTTTAAATTCTTTGTTTTTAAGATATCAACTCAAGTGTCATTTAGACAACATAACTCATTTCAAGTGTTTTTATTTTCTATTTTAACTGTTGATATGAATATCAATATATTGCTATATCTATATGTTATTTCAATGCATCATTTCAACTGCGATGAACGAAATAGTGCAAGATATATCAGCATGCTTTTCCCCAATGTGACCATCAATCTATTGTATGCAGTATACAAGCAATCAGATACCAATATTTATTACATTGGACAGATAAGTAAAAACAATTTTCAGTTTGAAATTACTTTTCACTCACAAAGTTTTGCTAGGAAGAGTCTGACTCTCTATCGCTCCGTGTTTCAGAGAAAGAGAGATAGAGAGAGGGGTGGTGTGTGTGGGAGGACGGAGAGAGAGAGACAGAGAGACAGAAAGAGAGAGGAAGAGAGAGGAAGAGACAGAGGAAGAGAGAGAGAGGGGGGGAGAGACATCACAGTCATAGCCTACATTGCTTTGTAAATCCACAATATTGTGAAGCTATTTACGGATACGGTTATACATGTAAAATAAACCCAAGGAAATCAAAATTCGTTTGGTGTCTGATCGTCTCCTTACTTTATGGGTCTTATACTGGTCGATGCTAAAACTAGATTTGTTAATAATGATATACTTTATGCCTGATAAGCTATAGTACGTTTATACGGTGATGGAAACCTTGACAACGGTATGCTGGGCAAAGGAAATATTTACTGCGTGTGGAAGAGAAATTCCATGTCTTAACAACCAATCACAATCCACTTATCAACTTACACTCGAACTCGCACCCATATATTTTTCTCCAAATAAGGAAGAAGAGGGCGGGCATTAGATGGAGAGCAAACTTTACAAGGTTCAATCATTATAATTGGTGACACGCGCTGTGGGTGCAAACCAGCCATCGGTAGTTCAGAGACGCGTTTGACACCAACCAAGTTGTTTGTGTTAACTTTCGTTGATATAAGTATATATAAATATCAAACACGAACAAATGTAGGACTGTGTAAAACAGTTGAACTTACCTCGGAGCTATGCCACTGAACTTGTTCATCTTTGGGAATAACACAACCATATGCTGACCAGGCCAAGTGGACTATCTGTAAAGTGTGTTACTCTTTCGTCGAGTCTACTTGTGAATTTATTGAGCGCTGGAGTTGGTATAACATGTCGTAAATATTTACGAAGAAACATTGATAATTTGGGACAAATCGCTGATTTTAATTCATAAATTGTTCTCATATTCATGCTGAACATTTAAACAATTCATCATGTCGGTTCTGGGATTACAAACTGCTCTTCTTTTTGTGTTGACAACTTTAGTGACGATGCTAGCAGTACGCTGGTATCGTCAGAGGTCTCGTTTACCGGGTAAGCTGCCGCCTGGTCCATGGGGTCTCCCGCTGATCGGCAGCATATTCAGCTTGGGTAAACAGCCACATCTAACTCTGATGGACATGGCTAAAAAGTATGGCAATGTGTTTACTCTCAACCTAGCTGGTCAGTTGGTCGTTGTCCTCAATGGATATGAATCTGTCCGAGAAGCTTTGGTCAAGAAAGCTGGAGTGTTTGCTGGACGTCCACATTTAGCTCTTACTCAAGAACTTACTGAAGGCCAGGGTAAGATCATCCTCTCATATTCTCTTCATGATCATATCTTTTTACCTTTTACAATATTGACATTTAATCAACAGTAATCACCTATAGCAATATGGTTGAAACTAATCGTAATGTTCTCTCTCTAACCATCGATTTTTCTTTAACCCATCTCTTCCTTTCACATTTGTTTCTTTGTTGTTAGTATAGTTAATAATCAATCAATGTATTCGAATTTTCTGACAGAGATATGCACTCACTCAGTCTCCAACATGCAAACAAAACCCTGAAAGAATGACATAATGATCAATTTAGCCAGTTCAAAATAGACAGAAAGAACACAACAAATGACAATCAGTTGACATACTGGTGGTATCAGTATTTAGGGCATACTATGTAATAATTATTAACGTTTGTACTCCGGCAGAAAACAACTTAATAACACAAGAATAGACACTGGAAAATAATAAATTTACTAATGGATGGATGGATGGAATCATATTTGTCTATTTTTCTCAAAGTTCTCTTTTATGCGATTATGTTGTTACCATATTGTTATTATTATATATTTTGAGGAAGTAATAGAGTCGATATATAGTTACACTGCGTTGATGATCTACTTCTCTGTCTAGTCAAGTTCACTAAATCAGAAAAGAACAGACGGCTTTGCATACAAGTATGTCTAGATCATCAAGTCAATATTATCGAAGAACTTACATTTCGATTGTGGGTAAGATGGTTGGTGATAATAGCTTCGGCTTTCGGCACGTTTCAACCTTTCTATTTGATTACACATAGAGATGGACTTTGAAATGTATTCAGCAATATCAACCCCCCAAAAATAAATCGTGTTCAACATAATATTTGTCATTTGATTTGAAGTGCTTGTGTACATAAGACTAGAGTAGGGTATATGAGTAAATAACGAGTTAAACTTTGTGTAATTTCAGCGGATTATATAACTCTATTTCTTACCCTAACTCACAGTTCCTTGATATTATTGCTTCATTTTAATAAAATAATAGCAATGGAAATCTATAACAAAGTAGGGAAAATTGAGAAAATGTTAGCAGACAATGTGAACTAATTGGTCTCGTTTCGTTTAAACCGGTTATTCACCTCTCTATTTCGATTTTTGCAATCGCTCTTTATCAATCGATAAGATGGCCTGTTAGCAAACATTGTTCCATCCCATAGAATTGTGTACAATATGAACCACGAACTGCATGTACCTACTGGTTCTAGTTTCGTTAGTATTTAAAAGTGGCTTGTCAATCGATAAGTATTTGCTTGTGAGTCACCTCGAGATAAAACAATTACATCAGCATGATCATTGTTAACAACATTGTAACGACCAAACATCGATAAGCTATGACAAATGATTAATGACAATATCTCAAACGTGATAAATGCGACATAATGTCACCAAGCCCTAGCACTATACATAATAGTATTCCACTTCAGTTTCAGTTTAGTCCATTAATTACTTGTCTGTATACCCCTGTACACTTTGAGATAAATTTGCATAGTCGTCTGTAGCCGTATGGTAATACTCTCTTGGCGGGATACAATTAAAATCTATCAACATAGTAGGATGAAAGAACGATGGAAATTGATCACCTCCACAATTTCCATTGTTGCCGTTATATTTCTATATGCCGAATATAATTGTTGTCGGTGGATAGCAAGAAAGAAATGTAGAGCCAGGTATAGTATGTATTTTATGAAAAATAGTTCCCATGTTTAAACATTTCGATTAGTAAGATAAAGATAGGTACTCAGATATAAAACGATATAAACAATTCGGATAAAAGTTTAAATGTTTTTCGACAAGGTATTAAGTCAACATTATTTACGCGTCTGTAACTATATCGGTTTACCGATAAACATGCTCAAGCGGTGATTGTTTGTTATTTGTACGCTAGACAAGTGTACTCTATTAATTGGTATTTGCTGCTCAGGTTCTAACTAGATAATAGCCTTTGTGTGGAGATAATTAGATTGTAAGCTGAAAGAGAGATTATGTCATATGGGATCCTATGTAACCGCTGTCTTTATGTACGAACTTGACGCTTCAGAATTGGAGTTCGGTCTCCGAGGGATCAAAACGTATACTTTATTTGGATCATGCTCATAAAAAACAGATTGAGACTTTGAACGGTGTTGTTCAACAAAATAAATCTTATCTTACAAATACGAGCTTTACCAGTACTCCATTCACCTGTCTTTTACTTCGAGACTGGTGTTAGATCAATACAAAGCGAGCTTCTTGTCCACGGCTTATTCGTTATACTTCTTTTCATGCTTGCTTTACAATAGCTCTGGCAGAAAATGACAAACACAATATTGGGTTTAGGAGGAAGAAGAAAACTGTAAGGTGGAAGTAATAATTTCGGATGTCACTCGACACAGCTTAACCAATAGCCTTCATGAACGAGTGTTAAGAAGTTAGTGATTAGCTCGTAGTATACGTACACACAGTATTACCTGGAAGGATGTGGGTTGTAAATAATGCAGAGTATGATGTGTTATGACCAAACCATTTACAATTAGTTACTACGAGTGGTCTATACAAGATAGTCAGGAAGAAGAACGGTAGGAAGGACAGATCGAAGAGGAGGTAAAGAAAGAGAAGGAGGAGAGTTAGAAGAATAACAAAGAGGACAAGAGGAGGATGATAACATAGAAGAAAGACTATAGGATGGGGATGTTGCAACGAAATGATCTTACAAAAATATGTTCATACAAACATAACGAGGGAAGATAAACAATTATTAATCTTGTATTAAAACTTGATTTGTATTACTATATAGGCCTAAGTATATAACCGTGTCAGTCTTGGCGTGTCTATACAACTTGGGTAATGAAGGGTATTTAATCAGCTGAAGGATTTATAGTTTATCTCATTTTGTGTTAAGGCATACACATACAGGTCTTATGACAAATATTAAATTAAGACAATACGGTAATACTGGTAAAATGTCGTATATTTATTACAAAGCTGAATGAGAAGACCATTGACATAATATTGTAGGAAACACATATTGTAGGAAACACATATTGTAGGAAACACATATTGTAGGAAACACATATTGTAGGAAACATATTTTTCTACGTTGTAGTCAATGTTGAAAATATACGAATGACGTTATTACTTTATCTAAAAATATGGAATTTCGCGTTTTGGGCTTCTACCTGTTGGGAGCAAATTTCTAGGGTTTTTATTGTTTATATAACTGCAAATACTTATTTTGTTTTTTTAAAGGAACTCAAAAATATTTCCTCAAATATTTGAGTAAATAATATATTTTCCTCTGGCTATGTAGTTTCTCTCACAATGCGTGTTGAGTGAAGCGAAGATGCACAGTAGGCAAAATGCGACATGAAAAGGGACGAGCTTTATCACTTTATGAATGCCATCGAGATCTCGAATAGAGATATGAGTTTTGTTATTAATGCAGGTATACCACTCCAAGCACACACACAAATAAACCATTCTTTTCTCTCCGCTCCTTTTCTGATGTGATTTCACAGGAGACAATGTTTATAGAATTGAATTTATATAAAAGAGATGGAAACCCTTTGATATCATCTCAACCATGATTCATGATCCAGTTCCACGCTTAGGTGAAGCCTTTCATTTTCAGTTTGGAAGAGGAAAACGTCTGTTGCTGTTTATTGTTATCCCTCCGTACATATCTTAACCAGTCGAATTAATTTCATAGAGTATTTTGGTTTCATTGTATGTGTTAAATGACTCGTTTCACCACACCATTACCTTTGTAGTATGGAGAATGAAACACCTCAAAGTGCATAGCTTGTTACACGCCACATTAGTTACTCCGAGGGACCGCCTCCCTACTCTATTCAACTAGTATCATCAAAATACATCTAGTGAATATATCGAGTTTAAACTAATGGGGAAACTGAGTGGGGAATATGGAAATACATGTTGACACTGTACTCTCATATAGTTATGATACAAAAAGTATGACGTGTATGAACGTATTGACGAAACGTCATTCTAAATGATAAATGTCCTTTGTCCTTTCAACTAATTGCAAATGTGGCGCCGTCGCATACTATAATTTCTACCTTTTAACAATATTGCAGGGTGAAACATTTATATAAAGTAGTTACAATACTCTATGTATGTAGGCTACCCTGTATTTTGAATAAAGCTTGATCAAATATATTTATAAAAAACAGTACTCTCTTATTACTCCTTTTACAACAAATAATATGACATTCATCATTTTAAAACGCAGATTGGAGATATCTGTTTCACTTAAAACAAGAACAATAATTTGCTCTTAATTGCAGTCATCTGCACACAAGGTTGTATTCCAATCAGATCAGTGTTTTCATAAGTACTGTATGATGAATAATATTGAATATCATGCGATTCAGTAAGGTCACGTGTGCTATCGATTCATACATCTGAGCATTTAAATGTGTTTCAGTTTTATATTTCTTCACTGACGCTTAAAAGTTAAAGATCTTATTTTCTATCAAATGTTATTAATTTGCGTAACAAAAACAAACAACATAAGTACATAAAATAGATTAAACGTCAGCTACATTGGCATACATGCAGCTCTGTATTTCTCTGGAGAAAGTAGTATTGGTGCAAAGCAAACTGCATCATCCCATAAAATGATTTTGCTTGGTGCCTGGTTAGGAGAGCTCTATTTAGACTGACCACACATTAAGTCAAAAACATCTTCACTGATTGAGGGACGCTTTGAATTACAAATGCTTGTTTATTTGACGAATTTTCTTTCTCACAAACACAGTCCTGAAAAAACTTTGAAATATAAGTCCATGATATCATCGAATGTCGTACCAACTGTGGAGCTGTTTATTAGTTGAACCTTGATCAACACAATGATATCAAGTCCACTATTACCACTTTGGTGAGTGCTGTAGATTTCATTACCTGCATCGTTATTTAGGCAATCTGGCATCCCCATGTAGGTGTGTGTTTCTATCTGAAATCCTAAAGTACTACTTAGTTTTTTTTAAAGAATTTGTTCATCATACATTATACCTTTCTGATTGAACTCACACACAAATGAATAATGAGACTGGTATGAGAATCATGAGAACTATTTGATACAATCTAATATATTGTTGTTAGAAGGATAAGAAGGTGATGTTTTTAATAAGGAAGAATTTTTTGCTAAGGAGTAGTTATTAGTGACTCAGGGTCGTCGCTTCGACGCCTACCTCGTCACCACTCCCTCCATGATCACCCCATGCATGCTGGGTCACCCTGTAAGCCTACCTCGTCTCCACTAACTCTACCTCTCACCATGCCTGCTGTGTCGCCCTCCAAGCATCTTGTGTTGATACTATCGCAGCATCAAAGACCCTGGTATCAATATCATGGCTTCAAGCTTATCTTGTGGATCGTCCGAACGAACCAAGGGTGAAACTTTGCCAGGGGGAACACATTCGGAGACTTTCATCATTTTCCTCATGATTGTGATACACTGAAATGTATCAAGGGCCCTCCCTTTGCTAAACGGAATTAGAGAGAAAGAAAAAGAGAGTAAGAGAGTGGGAAATAAAGAGAGAGAGAGAGAGAGAGAGAGAGACAAGAGGGGAAAATAAAGATATAAAGGGATTGGGTGGGGGTAAAGAATATGAGGGCACATCATTTTACAAGCTATCATTTTCACACCAACATTGTTGTAAGGGGGAAACACAATGACTCAATTTCTAAAGTCTAGTGAAATAAACCAGTGGAATACGTATTTATCAGGATTTGAGAATCAGTGAACCGCAAATGAGCATACAGCTGAAAAAGGGATAATTAAGATGATATGACCTTATAGAAAGTACAGTTCACGTCTTGGTGGAGAGTCAGGTATAGCCTCAAGGTGACAAACAAGCATTGGTCCAAAGAAGCTCCAGGCCATTAACTCATTAGATAGCCGGATAGAACCGCTCACTGCTGAAGATGCTAACATCGATATTCAATTTACCCAATCCCCACTTCATGCAATCAATTTGCACGAATTTATCATGTGAAGGCTCTGAAATTGGATTAAGGATCTTGCAAAGACCAGATTTAGATGTGCCTTCTGTAAGGTTAAATACGAGTCGTTTATAAAGACATGAACAAAAGCACCAAAGATTTATAAGATTCCGCGCGCTTTTCTTGCCTGTCTTTGTTTATGTTGTGTGTCGGAAGTTACTTTTTACGAGATAGACGGAGCGGACATTATATTAGCAATACTGCTAAATATTTCTGATTTTGTTTTAAAACGTAATTATGTAAAGTATGATTGCAGTAATGTTTAAGCTTACAAGCTTGTCTCGTCTTACCAGGTTCCAAAGTTTAGGCTATAGACAACTAATCTAATGCTTATGAAGAAACATTAACACGTTTGTGTCGATCTCATACTGGATAAGGAGGGGAGGGCGGGGGATGGGGGGGGGGGGG